>JAFMSR010000006.1:34364887-34435304 GCA_022818135.1 Saxidomus purpurata | reverse complement strand
TAGTATTAACTGATTACAAACAATACTATACCAGATGCATACGTCTTCGACCGTTAATTCAAAACTTTTGACATATTCATAGGATATTTAATAACTTTTCCACAAACTTGAAGGTTACGGTTTTTTTATTGCTTTGTTTACGGACCCTACGGCCAGATTCATCAAAGTTCAGAAAAAACGTCTCGATAGTTGTTTTGCTTTCTCTAAACATTTTGAAGTTTAAATACATATTATGTTGTCAACGTGAATAATTAATGAAAACCCATTTTAATTACTACATACTAAAGTAAAATGTAGGCATTATAAATAAGACCGTTCACCTAACTATGCGATACATGGGGTCTCAATGAAAGTTATGTAAAGCATCGCTAACAACTGACCAATAGTAAAGACAAAATAAATCACGTGGGTTTCGTCTGCGTCGAAAAGCGTCTACTGACCACGAGCTGTAGCCTTGTTTAATGGGCGTCATCGTACCATTATACGGAAGGTTGTTTTATGATTCGTTTATTTTTTGGTTTAACTGTAGTAAATGTGTTTTTTTTTTACTTATTATGATAACAGTTACATATAACATAATGTATTTGTTTTTTCCCGTTGATAGGTTGTTTACTGATATTCTAAAATGACACTGATTCCTTTAAATCATGTTTCAAAAACATGCGCAGCGCCTTTGATGCTTTGCATCAAAATTTGTCTTGTTTTTTACTTGACCTCGTTTCAGGCTCATCGTATCCACTTTATTTTCAAGTCATTTATTCATAATATTTATTATTTTGGCTACTAATTAATAAAAAAAAGCTTTAATATGATAAAATGTCTATTTTGCAAAGAATTTGCCAGTATTTTGATTTAATACAAGAGATATTTGCCTTTAAGTTGGGAACTGATTTGTACTCAAACTGTTTCATACCAAAATCGTTCCTAAAATTCGTCAATTTTTAAGATTAACTGTCACCAATTGCTTGCTTTAAAATTGTTCTCATGCAATAAATGAAATTTTATGCAAACATAAAATTGTTTATGGCATTGTACACGCCTATAGTTATTCTGTCCGGTTTCAGGTCCTTGATTAACAGAATTTATCATTGCACATAAATTATTTTTTCGGCCAATCTTTTATCAGAATTTTATCACGTGATGTTTTTAACCAATAGCTGGCTTGCTGGCCATTATTTTTATAACATTTGGCACGGGTAGCTCCGTCGCCACTTTCCAATTTTAATGTGGATTTGCTTTCAAATTGTAAATTTCTAAGGTTAATGCTTTACGCATTATTTTTCCACTCACTGTAGTTTTACTGTTGGTCTATTTGTTCTTGGGCGGCGACCTCGTTTCAATGTGCAATACGGAGGAAAAGGGGTCATATACTTAAAGCGTACCTCGAAAATCAGAACTCTCGTTCTTTTTGTGGGGTTTTCGAGACGACGCGAGAATCAAGATGGCGGCTTCCAGTGCTGCGAAGATACAGGTGTTCGGACATTCATTTGTCAAACGATTACGGGACTTTATAGGACAGTCCAGTGACGTCAGATATGATTTGAATTTACAAGGACCTCCTTTGATCCAAGGTGCCGACCCATTTCGGACCATGGACACTTCGGACCATCACTTCGGACCACATTTTACGGACACTTCGGACCAGATTTATAGACACTTCGGACCAGATTTATAGACACTTCGGACCATGAAAATATATTGTCGCAAACTCTGATATGACACTTCGGACCATGAAAATATTATAGCAAAATATTATGTGACACTTCGGACCATGAAATCGTAATGATTTTAACTAATATTATTTATAATTTTCTCATATTGGCACCGCCACTAATGATAAATCTCCCAATGTTGATTTGAGACAATGTATTAAAAAACCCAATAATTATGTCCGCTTTTATCTAAGTTAATAGTCGAAAGAAAATTAGAAAAATAACAAACTATAATACATATTATTTGTATTTTCTGTATTTTCAGACTGCCTATAGCAACAGAGACGGTGTGTATCGTCTCATAAGAAAGGTCTTTGCCTTGCCTTTGCTGCCAGCAGACGACATCAGACCCGCGTTTGACAAGATAAAAGAAAAAGGCAATGCAGATAACGAGAGGCTCAACCGATTCTTAGAGCATATCGAAAGAACATGGGTGGTAAGCGAGATGTGGCCCGTGCAGTCATGGTCGGTATACGGTAAATCTATTCGTACAAACAACGACGTTGAGGGATGGCATATCCTCCTTAACCGCCGTGCGAAAAAGGGAAACGTGCCATTTTATCTACTGGTTGAGCTGCTGTTCAAGGAGGCCAAAGATATACCGATCCAATGCAGTCTTGTTCGTGAAGGAAAGCTACGCCGACACCAGAAAAAGGCCACTGCATACACACAGGGTAAATTGATGAAACTGTAGGCGGAATACGCGGAAAACAAACGATCCACCAGCAGTTTATTGAGATCGGGAGACACTCAAAATCCCCTTGGTCATAATCCCCTTGGTCCAAAAATGGCATAGTAGTCATAATCCCCTTGATGGATTTTACATTTTAATTTCAATAATTTCATTTTTTTTCAATCATTTGCTATAGTAAAGTTAAACTAGAGACAAATGAAACATTCAGTAATTTTTTTTATTCAATATATGCTTTTCCACTTAAAGAATTCATAGAGGGGATTATGACTACTATGCCATTTTTGAACCAAGGGGATTATGACCAAGGGGATTTTGAAGTACACTCATTGAGATCATGTGCAAGCCTGTATGGTCCAATGTAAACAAATAAACGTGAGACATTTCGATCGTGATTGTGCAGTGAATGTATTTTATCCATGTATAGAAATTTTTTGTTCTTGTTTGTGTTTTTGTGTATATGTGTCTATGTCCATTTGTTTATTTATTTTATTTGGTGTTGGCATATGTGTGCATTCGTTTATTATAATGTAACCATGTAAATAAATTATCAAACCTTCATAATTGTTGCTTTCGAACTGTTTTCCTTCAGGGTAAATAAAATCAGTACAGGCCATTTAATTGTCTCGTTATCTCGTTAGACCTGCTTAAATACTTTATACAGAGACAGCACAGGAATACTTTTTTATATTCCCATTATTCCCATACATTAGAAAACGCCAATAGAAAGTTTAAAAAATCTAGAAATAACACCATTTTACACAATCTTTTCATAATTACTTTGTCAATTTGACACTACACAATGCTCTTTTAAAAAGGTGCGAGACAGTGACCGAACGTGTCAATTGTTAAAACAACAACTTGTTACAATGTTGGCAAATTACAGCCGCAACTTAGGACATAAACAGTATGCTATCAAAACATCGACATACACAAAGTTTTTAATGAATTTTAACATGTTACACCCCTAATTAAACGATTTATAAACTTAAAAAATATAACATTTTAAATAAAGATATATATAATACGAAATTAATTTCGTTTTATTTTTATGATTTATAATGATCCGAAGTGTCTACAAATCTGGTCCGAAGTGTCTACAAATCTGGTCCGAAGTGTCCATAAATCTGGTCCGAAGTGTCTGGTCCGAAATGTCCATGGTCCGAAGTGTCCGTAATTCTTGATCCAATATTCCGGATTTTCGGGGGCAAAAGTTCAGGACTTGCGCGAAAAGTTAGAATTTGTGTCGGATTTCAGCCCAGACATAGTTGTGCTGGTCATCGGCACGAATGATATATATGATCCCCGTGTATCTCCCGATAGTGTGGCACACCGTATATCGGATCTAGTGGACACTTTACTGTTCGTTCATGGAATTTCGAAAGTTATTGTGTTACAAACATTACATCGAATTACTCCAACTTGCCAAACTAGATATCCAGTGGACCTCTCATGGTATAACACTAGGGTAGATGATCTCAACATGCTGCTGATGCAAAGGCTAAATGGCTCCCAGCACAGACGCTCCTACTTGTGGCGTATGAAAGGGTTTTGGTCTTCGGATTGTAAGGAACGTAACTTTGCAGCAGACGGGTGCCACCTATCAAGCACAGGCCAACGTCGTTTGATTACAAACATACGAGCAGCTGTAGTCGCCGCCCTGAAACAGTCCATCTGCTCATTCTAAAGATATGTATAACATGGTGATAACCATTTTTCTAATACAGTTTTGTTCAAACAGGCTGTACTGTCAGGAGCTCAGGTTGATTTATCAATAATCTGTTGCTTAGTCGTCTGTTTTTTAGTAGTCACAAGATACTCTCTGCAAAGGAGAATTTTCCTTTTACCGGAAACATAGTTTTAAGTTCCGTTTACGTTCCACTTTCCTTGTTTGGGTCACGTAAAACATGTGGTATACAATAGTTACTGAGTTAAATTTCTAGACAGTATTGTCTTATGACAGCCGAGGCTTGGCATCGTTTACAAGTACATTGATTTCCGGTTACACCTCAGTTTCTGGTCTTAAGCTTGACTATACTGTTAGATATAGTATAACCAATATTCACATTTCGTGGCTGTCAGTCAACATCTTTTACATACATTTTACATGAATAGGTTGATAGTTCATGCCATCTTTCGTGGCTGTCAGTCAACCACTTTTACATACATCTTACATGAATTGGTTGATAGTTTATGCCATCTTGTGCTGCCAACCAGACAGTTTTTGCGTGACTTAGTTTACAGTTTACGCTTACATTTTTGCATGAATAAGTAAACATTCTTTGTGCCGCCACTCATGCATTTTCTGTGTGACTTAGTTTACAGTTCACACATCTTTTACCCTTCAGCTATACGGCAAGGGATACTTAGCCAACAATTCAGGCGTTATTTATTCTATGGACTTTTCAAGTCCGTGAAAAGCTTTTGCGTGTTTTAGTTTATACAACACGCCATTTTCCGAGGTCGGACCTTGATTTGAAAAACAAGAACTACTTCACTTGTCTATACATTATATAACCTGTTACACTTACTTACGGAGTCACTTTATGACAGCCTTATATTGGTTTCATGTTTTGTTGCAGATGAAACCACCCACCAGACACAAGTCCTCTACAGTATCTACCTGTACTTGTTGCCAGTCGAAAACAACGGGCACACACAAAAGGGTTAAACTCGTGCCCAAGAATCAAGGAACAACACCATCTCCGGCCAACACACAGTCCTCCACTCTTCCTACACATGACGTGAATGCGGAAGTAGATGTTGGTTTCAATCCTTCTTTCTCTGCAACAAATCCACTCCTGTTGAACACTGGTTGTACAACTGGTTCTACAACGCAAGATTCCAACTCAACATCTAAGCCTGCCCAGTCGAACACTGGGTATAACTTACCAAATCCGCTAGCATATACTTTCAACACTCCGAGGGTCAGTCTACCGCAGAGCTTAGTAGATAATACCGATAACATTCTACCACCAGCGCCAGTTACCGGCAATTCTAGGAAAAGGCAAAGGGCCAATCATAATCCACCCCCATTATTAGGAGATGCTCATTCACCAAACTTGCAGAACTTGAACCAGCAACAAATTGGTGCAGAGGACACTGATTCTGAATCAGACTCCGGCGAAGAAGAAGTGACAAACTTCCAGCATGCTTTAGCTCACCATGCTCAGGGTTTAATGGCAGGTAATGTTGTTCAGTTTGCTGAGCCAGTTAGCACACCAATTTTAAACCAGGTTCAGAAGTCGTTATGTAAGAAAATCTGGCGACATAAATTCATTGATTTAGGTTCTCTTCTTCCTTCAAGTCTAACACCTCTCTCTCAACCACAATACACTTTGCAAATGGATCGGTTTTCTAATGTTTCGATTACTCCAACTACTCGTTCTAAAAAGATTAATAACATTGATACCTGGACATCGGCCTTCATTCGCTTTACAGCGATATACTCTGTCCAATACCCCCTGGAAACCCCTAAGCTAATGAAGTATATGGAGATAGTTAGGGATCTTGCCAATCGCCGTCCAGGCTTGGCCTTCCTGTTCTATGACACACAGTTTCGTACCATGAGAGAAACTCTTCTGCTTCCCTGGGACCGAATTCATACAGAATTCTGGCTGATGGCCTGCACCTCTTTTTCCCCTCAGCCACAGCCCTTTCGGTCCCCCCCGCCCACCCTCAAGATTTAACACTCCAGGTCGACCCAAACGTTTCTTGGAGAACACATGTTGGAACTTCAACAAACGCTCCCAGTGTCAAAATGCCAAATGCCCCCACCCCCACATCTGTGGTTTCTGCAGGGGCCCCCACCCTGCCTATCAATGCAACTACCAAAGTAAAGAACAGGCTGGTAGAGTCACCCCAACCGGTAGGACTCCCGCACCCTCCTCCAAACCCAACAAATAGTTCTCCACTGGCTAACCCGGTACTTGTCTCAGATCCCTCAATTAATTCTGCAGTGGTTACCCCTATAAAAATCTCGGTTCTAACTTCTTTTCTAGGCAATTATCCTCTAGCCCATTACCTAACTCAAGGCTTCTTACACAGTTTTAAACTTGGTTACATAGGACCACGTGTTCCCACCTTATCCCCTAACCTCAAATCTTGTAATGATAATCCGGATTTAGTGGCCAGTAAACTTGGACTAGAATTGACAGCACGTCCCATCAAAGGTCCCTTTGACGAACCGCCTTTCCCTGATCTCCGCATCAGCCCCATTGGTTTAGTTCCTAAGAAAACACCCGGTCAATTTAGGCTCATTCACCACCTCAGCTACCCACATGGTGATTCTGTTAACGATTTCATTGACTCTACTTTGTCCAGTGTCACCTACAGTTCTTTTGAGGATGCAGTAAAGAAACTGCTTGAACTTGGTCCCGGTTCCCTCTTTAGCAAAACCGACATAGACTCTGCTTTTCGCTTAATTCCTATTCATCCCTCGGATCATCACCTCTTAGGTTTTAAGTTTAAAGACAAGTTTTATTTTGATACTTGTCTTCCCATGGGTGCTTCATCTTCGTGTGCTATTTTTGAACGTTTTAGCACAGCGCTTCATTGCATTTCAGAAAACATTCTGCACATAAGTCATATGGTTCACATTTTAGATGATTTTCTCATCCTCGGACCCCCTAATTCTCCCATTTGTCAAAACAACCTAAATAAGTTCTTGGCATTTTGCTCACAAATAGGCGTTCCAATTAAAGCTGAAAAAACAGAAAATGCCACAAACGTTATCACATTCATGGGTTTGGAGCTAGATTCCATTCACATGGAAGCTCGCCTTCCACATGACAAGCTATGTAAATTAAGGGCACAACTAGCTCTGGTTTCCAAGTCTCGGAAAGTTACACTGAAAGAACTACAATCTCTTTTGGGTTTATTAAATTTTTGTTGTCAAGTCGTGGTACCAGGACGGTGTTTTTTACGTCGTCTCACTGACCTAACCAAAAAAGTATCTAAGCCACAACATAGGATCACGTTGAATAAGGAGAGTCGGAAAGATCTCCGGGCCTGGCAGTTATTTACAGATCATTTTAATGGGAAACATCTCCTCCTCTCAGAACGTTGGTTGTCCTCCGATACTTTACACCTACACACAGATGCATCTGGTGCGATAGGTTTTGGTGCCATTTTTCAGGCACATTGGTTTTACGGCACATGGCCTCGTTTGTGGTTACCTTACAATATCACATTCAAGGAACTTTTTCCAATAGTTGTTTCATTGGAAATATGGGGCTCTATATTGCAGAACCAATGTATAATTTTACATACAGATAATTCAGCTGTAGTCCATATCATCAATCGGCAAACTTGTAAAGAACCGTTAGTAATGGCGCTAGTACGGTGTTTAGTGTTAGCAAGTATGAAATACAACATTCTGTTACGCGCTGAACATATTCCGGGTAAATACAATGTGCTACCTGATTTTCTATCTCGTTTACAGATCGAGAAATTTCGAGTACTCGCCTCACAAATGGACATACACCCAACTTCAGTCCCAGAGGAATTGCTCATGCTCCACTGAATCGTGCTGTATATCGTCTCCTTCAGTCATCTCTGGCATTATCTACAAAAGCAAGCTACAGAAACGCCATGAAACATTACCAAACCTTTCATGACACATACTACCCCAACTCCCCGCTTGTGCCAGTCTCTACTGAACAACTGGCACAATTTATTGCGGTTTGTCACAACCGTCACCTTAAAGCCTCAACAGTAACCTCATATATTTCGGCGATAGGATACATTCATAAACTTCAGGGTTATTTCAACCCCTCAGAGTCATTTGTCATTAAGAAATTGTTACATAGTATCCGTCGTGATGCTCAGCCAGACAAACGCCGTCCTTTTACGATCAATGATATTCAGAACATAATTAGGGCCCTAAAGACCACGGTTACACAGCAGTATACCCGTATACTAATGCGGGCTATGTTCTTGTTATCATTTTTTGGTTTACTTCGCTGTGGCGAAATTGCCCAGTCCCCAACAGGTTTTCAAAATGTCATTACGCGGGATAACCTTACTTTTCACTACAAAGATTCCAATATTTCCTCCATTTCCATTGCTTTACGCAACTACAAACATTCCCAGGGGCAAACATCTGTCATTCCTATCTCACGACAACTAACAAAAAGGTTATGTCCGGTTAGAGCGATCCTACGTTACCTCCAAGTAGCCAGCGCTAGTTCGGGCATTCTGTTCACAGACTTCACCGGCCGGCCAGTAACTACCACGTTTTCCGATCAGTTTTATGCACATGTGTCATTGCATGTAACCTTGACCCCTGTTTGTTCACAGCACATTCCTTTAGAATTGGGGGGGCTACACATGCACATTCTAGTAACATGTCTCCTTCCCAAATACAAAAGCTTGGTCGCTGGAAATCCTCTGCCTATTTGAAATATATCCGTACCCCTACTCTTTCATTACCTCACGTTTATACACAATAGTTTGAAATGTCTTGCGACAACATTTTTGCCACCTTTTGTCAGTTTAGAACGTTGACATCATGTTGCAAGCTTTTATTAAACAAATTAGGATCTAACGGTTTAAGGCAGTTGATCTTCCATTTTGTACTTATGTCTACTTAATCTGTAAGATGGCATTAATCAGTCTATTTTCGCTTGTCAATCGCTTTGTCTACGTGTGCTCTGATTTTGGCTAACTGGTGACATTCGGCTAACTGAATGGCATTACTTTCATATTTATATTGATTTACATGTGTCAGTATAACTTACTGTATCATTACTTTTAATGTACATACTTAAACGGTTTCAGACGGCATACATTTGTTATGGTTAACCCTTGCATAATGATCAGGGGTAATGTCCGAGTCGAGTTCATGGCTCACACATTCGTTTCAGTGTCCATTTACTTCTTGTAAAACGGCTCCGACAGCTACATGCTGCCGAAACACATTCATGTGTAACCTTGTTGAACAGATAGTGCTCTGACGGTTAAAGACCGCAGGCAAATCCTTCATGTGTACCATAGTTGAACAGACATGCTCTGACGGTTTAAGGCCGCAGACAACCATTTGTGGGTAACATTATTGATCACATTGTACTCTGACGGTTTAAGGCCGCAGACATTCATTCATGGGTAACATTATTGATGAAATACTACTCTGACGGTTTAAGGCCGCAGACATTCATTCCTCGGTAATATTGTTTAACAAGTAATGCTCTGCCGGTTTAAACCTGCAGACATACGATCATGTGTAACATTGTCGTAAAAATAGTTCTCTGACGGTTTAAGGCCGCAGACCAACATTGTCGAAAAAATAGTACTCGGACGGTTTTAGGCCGCAGACAAACATTCATGTATAAAATTGTTGATCGTTTTAAACTCTGTTGGCTTCTCTCATGTTTGTATATAATTATGTTTTAATTTCTTTTTGTTTTCGGTTTAAATTTTAGTTACGATGTTTTAACTATATATAGTTATGCATTGATGATCTCCATTGATGATTCAAGGCCGCATTGGTTTTTGGTGCCATTTTGTCAACGAATATCATACCATTGCTCAACCTGTCACTTGTTACATTTAGTATTATACAGTGCGCACCTCTGGTTTAAAATGTTTTCTTAACACATCATTGTATCTGAATCCTTCTGGTTCACAGCCATCTCGCTCAGTCACAGTGGGTCTCCTTGGGCGGCGTTCCTTTTGGCGGTTTTTGGCCGCCCAAGTATGTCATAGAGGGAAAACCATATATATTATGTTTTGTCATTTTGTATTTTATGGCATTTTGAATAAATGCCCATTTTTCAATTCAAAAGCTGTGTGTTACGTTTTCCCTTATCCCATACGAGTTCGCCCCTGTCTGTGACTTAAAACCCTGTCCTTGGACAATACATAAATGAAATTTTATGCAAACATAAAATTTTTTATGGCATTGTACACGCCTATAGTTATTCTGTCCGGTTTCAGGTCCTTGATTAACAGAATTTATCATTGCACATAAATTATTTTTTCGGCCAATCTTTTATCAGAATTTTATCACGTGATGTTTTTAACCAATAGCTGGCTTGCTGGCCATTATTTTTATAACATTTGGCACGGGTAGCTCCGTCGCCACTTTCCAATTTTAATCCGCCTCCACCTACTCCTCCACCAACTTTATTTTTGTTTTTAATTTCTTTTTCCAAGGCCAGGGTTATACTGTACAGTTATGTATATGATTCATTATGTCACTTTTTACAATAGGATGTCACTTTTCACAATATGCTTATTGTTATTATGTCACTTTTTACACTGTATGATTTCTGGATAGCATTTGTTACTGCTGTACTGTTTATTGTTATTATGTCATTGATTAACCTGTACTGTTTTTGATAACATTTGTATGTATGATGTAATCCATATACGGTATTGGGCGGTTTTTGGCCGCCCAAGTATGTCATAGAGGGAAAACCATATATATTATGTTTTGTCATTTTGTATTTTATGGCATTTTGAATAAATGCCCATTTTTCAATTCAAAAGCTGTGTGTTACGTTTTCCCTTATCCCATACGAGTTCGCCCCTGTCTGTGACTTAAAACCCTGTCCTTGGACAATACATAAATGAATATTTACAGGTTGATTTAGTATTGTATGACATTCCTTCTGAAAATCTAAACAAAAACTATAAATTTTAATTATTTAGTATGTGACCTGTCAACCAGGGTCCGTATATTACGGACGGTCCGTGTCATAACAGACTTATAATTTCGGCATTGTTTTTTTGGGTCGGTAATTAAATTATTGATTTACATGGTGCAATCTCAAGTTGCAAATTGTCCTTGACGTAAATTTTTTCTCTACATGAATATATCTTTGGCAATATTCGGCGCCTTCAAAACCTTCAGTATTCGTTAATACTTATCAGTACTTATTTTAAACCATTGAACATACTTTTGGACACATTTTGTTTAATTTAAAACTGTTTAAATCGCTAAAATCGAAGAAACATTAATGTACGAAAATAAGTTCACGGACATGCGAGGTCGCGAAAATATGTGTCAAACGAGGAATGCTAACTGTTACTTTCATTTTTGGGTTCATGTTGCTGCAAAACACGAACAGAAAATTATGATATGCAATCCTCGAGTATCTGTGCCATAGCCATTGAAGCCTCATCCTGGCTCCAGAAAATGAAATTTTGACCCTTGAAAATTTACAAAAATGTTTGAAATAAATTTCGCATCATTTAGATCTATATACAGTGTTTGCTATCATGCAATCAAATCTTAACTACAAGTGGTATGACTCCTCTCTCCTCCAGTGTGTTCTGTAGCCTTTGAAGACTAGTGGCTCCAACTTTGGAGCCATTGGCGCAAACTTTTTCTGATTGGCGAATTTGTTGGCGCAAACTAAAATTGACCCAGAGGGAACCCTGGGACCCTGTGTCAACTGAAAATTTAAAAAAAACAAAACAAATTTATCATCTGTTCAGCTCTTTAGTGTTACATGAACTGCTCATAAGTGTTATAAAAAGATCAAAAACTTATGTATGTAGGCATGAAGTTTGAAGTTGATATCTCATATAGTTTTCGAGATATGGCCCAAGAAAAAAATAAAGTATAATAAAATCAAAGGGCAATAACTCAAAAATTATGAAAGGAGGAGTTATAATTCTTGTGCATTGCTCTTCTACTCATTGAGACGTATCCACATATGAAGTTTCAAGTTGATATCTCATATAGTTTTCGAGAAATGGCCAATGTTAAAGTTTCGGGACAGACAGACGGACCCGGACGGGACAAAAACAATATGCCCCACGATCTTCGATCCGGGGGCATAAAAAATGGCTTGGCATCGCTACTTTTGCATGATGGCATAATGATTTTTTATTATTATTGGCATTCATAATTTTTTTGGATATAATGAGGCAGGGGAGACGACGGTTCTTGCAATCTAAATCGGGGGGGAGAGTCTCAACTTGTCCTCTATAGTATATTAAAGCAGTTAAATAATTAAACATAATGTCTTACCTTTTTGCAGCTGACAAGAAACTCCTCGCTAGCAATGCCAAGTTGCCACCAAAGTACCGTTTTGATGATGTCAAGTACCAGAGCCAACGTTTTAAAGGTAATTTAGTCAACTTAAGAAGTGTCCATTGTGTTGTAACTGCGAAATTTCTAGAATGCTCCTTGATATACTATTAATTACGGACTCTGTTTACACAGTGACAAGCAACAATACTAAAGAAATCATATGTAAAAATGATCCATTTAGCAATAAGTTTCCTTAATGAAATTCAATCTGACCTTGAACATATATTGGAGGCATTCTAACATTAAAGCAGTTATCACCAAGTGAAAAATTAAATAAATAATAGATTGTGTCACATTGAGATAAAACCTTACTGGATACAATATGTCAGTTGTACAATACAATAACACATGTTGTATTTCAATTTTCAGTGCACTAGTCTATGCATCTATGTTATGTTAAAATCCTAACACAAAAGATTGAATTGCCATTTATTTATTAAGTCTGAATTTTAGAATCTGATGCTGTATGTAAAGCTGAGAACAAGGTGTCCACACTGGCCAAACCTGTACAGTCAAAGGCTAAAGGTAAGAGATTTTGTTATGTATTCTTATGTATTCTATTCTATTTAGTAACAAATGCTCTAAATTTGGTGACAAAATATTTGTTCTTGAGTGATCTAATGTAACATAATGCACGCTTGCGAGTTCAGTGCGTAGGAATAATTCACAAAGGCTGTTAGGCCAGAGTGAGTTGTTATAAGCACCGAACGAGCAACTGTGCATTATTATACAATAGATCACAAACTATCAAATTTTATTTCAACTCTATCATGATTTTAAATGGAATAACGAGGGGAAAAAACATAGAACTATTTGACCGTGCACTGTAATGACATCGCAAAGTAAACAAGATATCGTCATTTTGCACTACTGTGAATCTATTGGAAAATAATGCACGTTACATTTTCTTTTTTGTCTATAAAGAAAAGGCGGCTCATCATGTTAGATTTTAAAATATTTAATGCAGCAATGATATCCAAAGAAAATGATGGGTTTTTATAATGCAAATATTTCATAGTAATATATTTTTCAAAAAGGAAAGAAGTCGGCAGCTTTCAAATTGGTTAAATGTAAAAAAAATAATTGTATAATTGTATGAATGAAAACAAACATCAAGAAGTTAACATTTAAAGAATGACTTACAATATGTTATTCCCAAATAAAATAAAGTTAAAATATAATAACCTAAATAAAAAAAAAGATAATTCAAAGATAAACATGAAACATTTTGTAATCTTAAAATGATAAGAGTTTGTTAATTTCAGTAGCTGATTCTACTCCAGCTGACAAGGGGCCAATGTTAGGTTCCAGTGACCTGGTGCCAACGTTAGGTTCCAATGACCAGGTGCCAACGCTAGGTTCCAATGATCAGGTGCCAAGGCCAGGTTCCAATGACAAGGTGCCAACACTAGGTTCCAATGACCAGGTGCCAACGCTAGGTTCCAAGTCAAGTGGTAGGGTTTGAATTTTTTTGAAGAAGTTAAAAAAAAACTTTGTTGGTTTGTAAGTGTTAGAATGTAAAGTGGACGGGCCCGGTGGTAGACGCTCGCCTACAAATCCAGGGGGGACACAGGTTCAAGTCCACGCCTAGCACATAACTCTCATGGAGTTTGGTCATGAAATCCTTTCTACGGCCATTCTTCCCCTATCGCTGACTCAAGTAGGGCAGTTTTCAGTTACCGGTGATAAATATGGGCACTTTGTACTGCCTGGTAACTGACCGCCGTGATATAACCTTAATAGTGATGAAAACAGCGTAACAGTCAAACAAAACAATATAAAGTGGCTATCTTGATTGTATATATTAGATGCTGCAGGCACCCCTGAACCGAAATATATCAATTCTAAATAATTTATTGTTCTTAAAAATTAAACACATAATTATCTTGTATTTTTTAGATGCCAATCGTAAACAAGTGGGACAAGTGACTTGCCCTCTGCTGGTAAAACCTTCCTCAGGATTGCAGACTTCAGGAAAAGTAATAAGGTAAATAACATTGACCTACAGGTTTTGATAGTTGATGGATATATGAACTCAATATTTTACTGTTAAAATATCTTCGCACTTTTCAACTTGAAAACATAGCATTGTTTCAATTTGTCACTATCCCACATGAACATTAATTAATGATGCAGTCTGATAGATAAAATTCTAATATATGCATATGACATCTAGCATGCAAATGGTCATTGTAAACTATGCTCATCTGTTTTGAAGAAGTAGAGCTATTGAGATCACTGAGTCTTCGGGGTTAGGCTTCATCGTCGACAGTGGCGTGCAAAAACTAATGTAGCTTATAACTAAATTTCTTGATGGATTCTTTTCATATTAACAAACATTGTTACTTGGGACAAGAGCTTTCCAGATATGCAACAACCTTTGACCTTGACCTTCAAACTGACGAGCGTTGGAGTCGTACAGGTCTTGTTTTGATATATTTTCATTATAGGTTACTTGTCTAAATGCTCATTGGTTTTTTTTTCTGGCTGTGTAGTTCGGAGGTGTCGAGAAAGGAGTTTGACGACATATGTGACCAGGTATCGCGCTTGAAAAAGAGGGTTCGGGAGTTGGAAAAAGATGCAAAATACAGTAGGGAACCAACATCACCACCTGAGAAGAGGCATTATTCACCATCTGAAGTACCAATAAAGCCAGACAAAATATCACCTGTAACCTCACCAGCCAATGATGTGCAGCATTATAATGGACATACAGAGATGGAACTGCGCAACTTAACAACCTTTCTGACAAATTTCCAGGATATTTGGGCTGAAAATGTTACCTCTAGAGTGTTAACAAGGTTTTTCCATATTTGGGCTGTGTGACCTAGTTTTTGACCCCAGGTGACCCATATTAAAACTTGAGCTAGAAATCATAGAAACAACCTTTCTGACAAATTGCCAGGATATTTGGACTGAAACAGTAGCCTCTAGAGCCTTAACAAGATTTTTCTATTTTTGGGCTCTGTGACCTAGTTTTTGACCCCAGATGACCCATATTCGAACTCGTCCGAGTAATTACTGGGACAAACATCCTGACCAAGTTTCGTGACAACTGAGGAAAAAATGTGACCACTAGAGCGTTGACGAACTAAATGTGGACGGACGACGGACATTCATCGATCCTAATAGCTCACCCTGAGCCAGCTCAGGTGAGCTAAAAAGGGTCATGATTCTAACATAATTCGTAGAGGTCCACTACACAATGCTAAGTAACATTTCAAATATCTATTATCTGCCTGTCGGCCTTGTGTTGTTTTTTTTAAGTTTTCCCTATATATTAAGCCTATGTGAAATCAAGTGACTTCCTTCCCTCCCGGGAAGGGGTTATTTTGACTAGGGGGTCATGATTTGAACATTCTTGGTAGAGGTCCACTAGACAATGCTACATGCTAAATATCT
This sequence comes from Saxidomus purpurata, assembly GCA_022818135.1. Classification (NCBI taxonomy): domain Eukaryota; kingdom Metazoa; phylum Mollusca; class Bivalvia; order Venerida; family Veneridae; genus Saxidomus; species Saxidomus purpurata. The sequence continues at coordinate 34,419,457 of JAFMSR010000006.1, read as the reverse complement.
AAGCTCTAGGCTCAGAAAAAAAGATTTTTAAAGTTTTTCCTATTTGTTGCCATAGCAATCAGAGTTCTGCATGGAATGGAATTCTTTGAACAGTTTTGGTAGAGCACTATGCAAGGAACATTCCTGCATAGTTTTATCAACATTGGCCCAGTGGTTTCAAAGGAGATGTCGTTTGAAGGAAATGGTGGACAGACGGACAGAGGATGGAGGGAATGCAATCAAAATAGCTCAATTTGCCACCCTTCGGAGGCATAAAAAAAGCAACTGAGTGGGTATGTGCGCATGAAAAATTAGCTCGTGAATTCTTTGCAGATCAAATGGCAACCACACATAAGAATGCTAGTGTTTGTTTATATTGGAAGAATACCCTTTTCTTGGTGCTTAATTCAATCTGATGCTATTTTCTTGTGTGTCTGTTGCGGCGAAAGTACAGTAAAATTTAAATGTCCATTTTGTCAACAAGATAACACATTTAATAAGTGAAGCTGCCAATGAAAAGAAATTCTGCCTTAACAAAGAGGATGAAGGGAATCTGCTTTTAGACATAAAACATGATTACTATTATCAAGTGCAGACTCCGTTAGGGGTATGTGGAGTAGAGCTGGGATATTTTGTAGTATGGACTGAAAAGGACATGCATGTGGAAATCATCTTGTTTGATAAAACCTTTTGGGCATATATGTGCTCAAAAGCTACAAATGTTTTCAAGATTGCAATTCTGCCCAAACTTGTTGGTAAGTTTTTTACCAGACAGGATGCATGTGATATAACGAACAGTTTGGTTGAGAAAGGTATCGCTTCCAATACATATGAAGCCAAGTCAATCATCTACCAGTTACTTTAGCTTTTCTACACAATATTCAACATCACAAAATGGCGCCAATCTACTTTCTAAAACTGAACAAAGAGAGTGAATCTGACTCTTGTTCAGACCGTAAATGTGTTTCAAAATATTCATTTTATATTGTTGTTGCAAAAATTTGCTTTATTGACTGTGATTAGTTTAGCTATCAGTGTGTCTGTATAATGCTTAAGCTATATAAAGATAATGGTTACTCCGATATAGGATTGAAAGACAACGGTTGCTCCGGTTTATGGACAGATAGACAGTGCAGTGTTGAACAGTGATAAAGAGTTTCTCACCTTAGAACAGGAGACGCCATTTGCCGTCGCAATTGGGCAATACAAGGAAACGTCTTTTTCAGACAATCTTATAGTTATTTTGAAAGGTATATTGATGGTGTAATTGTGACATTAAGATTTGTGGACATCCTCCATTGATTCAAGTTGTCAATTATGTGAATTTATCATGATGTACCTCAAAATCCTGGTTTCTAAAGTCATCCATTTTTATGTTTCAGACTCGTTCATTGTGTTGGAATAAACAATCACAAATAGACCGTGTTCTTATTTAAACTATAGTGTCTAAATGTGATGGAGCGGAAGTTTAATTCTGTGCAGACATTTTACTCATTTGTGCAACAGGACAGGCACACTTAGTCTCGTCTTCCATTCGAACATATCTCAGGGAAAATGGAGAGCTAAAGCAATTAATCTTGAAGATTGAAAATGGTCTCAGAACTTGCTGCGCTAGTTATAATAGCCCTTCATCTAGCATTTCTCATAGCATTCACACAGTATCTCAACAAAGATGATTTACATGAACTTTTGAATGATCTTGAAACGGAAGACTGTGGTGTAACATCTGAAAAATGGTCAGCGCAATTTGCAGTTTTTGTCCTTTGGCTCTGCAAAAAATGCTCTACATTTTGATATGATGAAACATTGTGATGAAATAGTTGTGATCGAATAGTAGCCTTATCGTTTTCTGAGCGATTTGGAGGTGAAGTTGGATACAGTCTGCTACTAGCATCTGTGACGAATTCCTTGTTGTTTACATTAATTTGTGAATGGAGCCACGTCCTATGCTCCTTACTGTGTACAGCTGCTTCACAGCCATTACTCTGCTGGTTATTTTCATCAGTGTTTGAAGCAAACATTGTACCATACCCCAAAGACAGCACTTGAAATTTTGCTTGTGATACAAAGCGCGAGATGGACCACCTGGATGTTGTCAAAGGGTTTAGGTCTGGGTCAAGTGTTGATTCAGTCACATGTAGAATGTCACTTATTGATTCTCTAAATGAAATCAGGCATGAAAATAAACAACAATCTACAAAGAAAGAGGATGTTGACAAACTCGGTATGGACTTGTCAGAGACAGATTTGAACTATGTATATCCAACCGCATCATTGATACTGAGAGCAGGAGCATTATCCATTACAGAGTCGCTAACACCTTGCAATATGTAAACTGAAGTACCTCTACTGTTACCTAAGTCAATCTTGGACTCTATCAGCTTAGATGTTGGCAGCTATTTGCTAGAAAGATACCTACGAAATGAAAAACTATTTAACCTACACTTGTCTCAAAAGATAACAGATGAAATGCAAGGTCCAAAAGATCTTGACGTGAGCCAAACTAAAAGAAGCAAAGGTGTAACTCTCAAACACACACAGAAAGGAAAGGTTTTTGCAGCAAAAACAGAGAGGCAGACTAAAGAAGAAAAACGACAAAGTTTTGATGGGTAGGGAGAGTCATCTATGTTTTAAGGTTATGGTAAAGTGGTGTATTGTCATAACAGACAGAAAACTGTTACTTATTATACAATCCACCAGTCTTATATTACCATAGAGTAATATTCTATGAGCTACATGTATAATGAATTTAGTTCCTGTAGTGCACTTTCTCTGCAAAGTTGAAGCAAAATTGACAGACTTGCATCAAGTGGAGCTCAAAGGAACGCTAACGCAAATAATGCCGACCGAGTTGTTACACATTACACACCAGCAAGAGGTCCTGCCATTGAATTAGCCAGCTACATTGTATGTTGGAATAAGCACTTTTTATACATGACTGTCATGCACCTACATAATTATATTGTTACTCATAATTACATCAAAATTCAAACTGAAAAGGAAACTTCTGACAGTTGTCTTAAATGACAACAGGTATAGTTTTTAGAACAAACCAACACATTTTATCAGAATCATTAATTTATCATTTCACCATTTTATTTTTTGGTTTTAATTCAATTCAATATACTGACCTTCACACTAAATTGAATAATCATTGATACAAAACAATATGACAGATGAATTATGTTAAGTTTTAAATAAATAATGTTTAACATGTATCAGATGAAAACAATCATGTACAAGAGTGTGGATTTGTTGTGAATCTGTCTTTTCCATTTATCGGAGCCACCCCAGATGGTAAGGTGTGTGAAGATTGGCAAACAGGGAAATTAGAAGTGAAATGCCCTTTTTCAATAAGAGACTGGACCATTATTGATGCAGTGAGAAACTACGAAAAGAAAGAGAACAAGAATTAAATGGAGAATTGATTCTGAAACAATCTCATAAACACTGGTTTCAGGTGCAAGGGCAACTGTTAGTAACTGGAGCAAATTTCTATGACTTTGTTACTTTAACAAAGAATGACCTATGTGTGGAAAGAATACATCCGGATAAAATGAGGACGAAATGCGATCCTAATAGCTCATTCTTGCGCTTTGTGCCAGGCGAGCTAAAAAAAGTCAATAAATGCAAAGCGTTCTTTTTTATGCAGATATTTATTTAACGTCATGCGGCAAAATATGACATCATAGTGTTTTTCGCGTTGTTTATGGCCTTCATAAAACATAATAGTTCTACTCCTTGTATATAAATACATAATCTTAAGGCATGTTAGAATATAAATATAAAACAGCTGTCAGTAGGACAGTGCTGCTTGCCAAAAAAAAAAAAAAACTTTAACAGTTAAGGGCACACCAGACGTTAACTAGAAATTTCTAAATACAAATCAAGAAACATTTTCACAGAGTTATCTTCCATGCGTACAGATAGGTGTCATGATGGTTCATAAGTACTCCCAACTTTCAAAGTAATATCTCAAATGGTTAAGTTAACAAGTGGACAAGAATAAAAATTTTAACTGAGTCGAAAAGGGCCATAATTAAAGTAAAATCCTTGACAGAATCACTTTCTCCTGCCCATGTTTGGGGATCATGATGGTAAACAAGAATATTAACTTTCAAAGTAATATCTCAACGGTTTAGTCAAAAAGTGGACTGGCACGAAATACTTAACCGAGATTCTAAGTTCAAAGTTTCAAAGCAATATCTCAAAGGGTTAAGGTAATAAGTTGGAAATTGGAAACAACAACACAATGGGAGTAATTTTTTCGAAATGGCACTTCCTCGCCAGCTAAATGGTGTTGTACTTCATCTTCAAAGCAACGGTTTCAACTCAGTGCAACGGTGAAAATTGCTAAATATCTTAAAGATAAACATGCATTTCAGATCACTCCAAGAGGTGTTAGGTATATTGTAAATGGTAGTGAGCAGAGTGGAAAAACAGTAGGGAAATCAGGAATGACGAAAGTGCAGTAAATTCATTTGGACAATATAAACTTAAGACCACAAGAACAGGAGCACAACAGCGTCTGAACTACAGTCATCAACAATAACAGTAATACGTCATTGTAAGTAAGGAGCTTCAGCTAATACAAAATATTGTCAGCTAACAGCAATAAAAACAAATTTTATTAGGAAGAAATGGTGTTTGTCAATGCTTCATACTTTGTAAGAGTATTGTCTAATCATAAAACCTATAGGAAATAGTTGTTAGATTGAAAACACTTGCTATTATTTCAGAATAATTCACTTGTAGCCCTTTTTGAAAACTGTAGTTATCTGCCCTTGAAATCTTCGTAAGGAGATAAGAAATTATGCAAAACGCGCACCTGCCACTTCCGGGTAGTAAATTCTTGAACAATTTTATCAGACTCTTCACAAAAATAAACCGATAAATATTTAGCTATGCCTTCACATCAACGATATTGCTGTGTTTGTAAAAACTACGGTGGAAAGGTGATAGATGGGAAAAAAGTGTCCATGCATCGATTCCCAGCTGATTTGTCAATAAGAAAGGTTTGGATTCAGCACTACAGGAACACATGGCCGCACTTTGTATTTATGAAAAGTGACCAAACCAGATGTGTATTTTATGTTTGCATAAAATGATTTATGGCGATGGGCATTGACCTGCTTTGTACATATAATTTCGTTTAAAAGAAATTTGTAATTTACATGATTTTTGTAAATAACCATTTCTTGTTTCCTTTGTCTACATTGATTAACCAATGGGAATAGGTTTTACTTAGCTCAACCAATCATGTTACTTCTTTCAGTTATCACCATTCTCATTTCTGCAAGAACTACGTAACAAGTTATTTTGCTAATTTTGGAAAAGATTTGTTCAAAATTCTTTAATTATAGTGTAGTTACGTCATCCAGAAATACCACACATTATGCCTAAAGTACGTTTATGTGTTTAACCTATGGATATTGAAGAACGATCACTAGTTTTTCATTTAATCAGAACACAAGTTTTGGTTCCTTTGTTCTCGCCCTCGTGGCGTGGTGGCGTTGGCAGCCCAAAAATCTGGAAACTACATAATGCCCCTCAAAGTGCAAATTTGTGGACATTCCTTTGTGAAACACATTCGATCATACGGGACAATCACAAACTCAACTTTCAGTTTGGGCTTGATCCAAAGGAGTTTATGGTTCAAATATCCTTCACTGGCAGCTACATCAGCAACATTCGGGAGAGCATGGATATTGTTTCAACCTATGAACCAGATGTTGTTATTCTAGTGTGATGAGCTATCGATTTATCCGATAGGTCAAAATCAGTGGAGATTATCATCCAGAAATTCACAGAAACAATCCGTTACTTGCATTCCGAGCTAAATGTCAAATATATTCTGGTGACACAAATTATCTATAGAGGCCCATCAACCATAAAGACTGCCATGTGAAGCAGAGACATTTAATTAAACTCATGTACAGGTTTCCAGGCTGACACTATGGTTATATACCTGGACACATGTTTATTGTCCTGCAATAATATGCAGAGTTATATAATCAAATTCCTTCCGTAAGAAGATTTCTAACATTTGATCATTCTGTCAAAGTGCATGTTTTGTTTTTCCAGACAGGCTATATTTAGAGGCAGAGAACCAAATCTATTTTCCTCCCCTGTGAAGCAGAGAAATGTCTGTATTTAACACATTAAATCTTTTGTTGATTCATTGTATACCAAATTCCAGTATTAATAGATTCCTGCTTGTCCAACTATTAAAGGGCATATCCATCCCTATGAAGGACAACACACATGTTGGACTGTAGGAATGGAGTTTATCACTATATGTTATCAAAGATATGTCACGGCTCACAACAACTGCCTGTCATTCTCTTGTCTTTAATTTTCTACAGTAATGTTTCCATACAGTCAGATTTTACTCTCCTCGGACTGTAACATTTGAAACACCTTAGTTTAGAACCATACAATTGGTCACTATCATAAAACAACAAGAGTAGCTAGACATAACTACCTAACCATTCATACATTATTCTTATTTCAGGTACGGTGCTCCAAACGAGCTGTCCATCCAAGGCAGTTTCCTGGACATGTAGTCCAAGAAGATGCTCTGCCTTTCAGAAAAGGCAAAGAGCCTGCCACTAAGAGAAAAAATAAACAGTCAGCTCAACCTAAGAGCAAGAGCGTCCCGAGACCCAGGTCTTATCTCAAGGACTCCTCTTCAGACAATTAGGCATCTGGGGTCTCGGAGAAAATCTCGTCAGACAATGACGAGTCAGTGGTTTCAACCTTGAACAGTAGTTCAAGTAGACGATCAAGACTACCCAAACATAAAGCTAAAAAACAATTGGTCAAGAAAACACAACGCTATCACAAGAAGAGAGACACTGACAGCAGTGACACAGAAAATTCGGAAAGTGAATCGGACGACAGACTTTGTTTACTGTAAAAAGGCAACATTCGTCTGCAATGTTAAGGCAGGAGGTTGCCTGTACCTCCAGTGCAATCGATGATTTGCTTCCTGCAAAGCTCAAAAAGAAAATCTTGGGTAACAAATTTGTTGATTTTGCCACACTTGTTTCCCAAACAGACAATACCTCAAGTAACCCAACTTTTTCTTTTAAATTAGATAGAAAATCAAATCATACCAATCTTGTCCAGTCAAGCAAGCAAAAGCAAAAGATAATCTCTATTGAAACCTGGACATCAGTATTTTTGCGTTACGTAGCAATTTATGCTACTAAATTCCCTGAACAAATACCAGCCCTCATGAAATACGGGGAAATTGTTCGTAATCTGGCAGCCATGCGACCTGGTACAACTGCGTGGGCAGAGTATGACCGAAAATTCCACTTGTTAAGGGAAACTAGAACAATCCCTTGGGATCAACTCCATTATGAGTTTTGGGTCATGGCTACCACATCCAGTCCGGTACCTGTCAATCTTAACAACAATTTCCGGCCCTTTCAGGAACAAGGCTTTCGACCCCAGTCCAGAAAACCAATGGGTAATCAAAGACAACAGGTCACCTACTTGGACAATACCAGTCCTGCTGGGCTTACAACAGACGTGGTTTTTGCACATGTCCTCAATGCCCCAACCCCCATGTCTGTGGATTCTGCAGAGGGAACCACATTGCCTCCAAATGCAGATTCACAAGTAAAGACCAGTCGCAAGTTGCACAGGCACCAATGCCAAACACCTCAAAAGGAGCTCAGGTCACCAAGCCATCCTCCAGGCATTCCAGGCAACCACAATAACGTGGTTACACCAATAAATGTTGCCAGCTTACAACTCTACCTTGAAGGGTATGCCATGGGCCAGTACCTTATTTCAGGTTTCACCCATGGTTTCCACCTAGGTTATTTTGGGGAAAGGTCACTCTCCCAATCACCTAATTTAAAATCCTGTGCTGAATACCCGGATCAAGTTCTTATGAAAATCAATGAAGAATTACATCTCGGTCGCATAGCTGGTCCTTTTCCCTCTCCACCTTTCCCTTCCTTGAGGATTTCCTCGATCAAATCTAGGGCGATATCAAATATGGGATTATCTTGGGTCAAAAACTAGGTCAACAGGTCAAATCATAGAAAAACCTTGTATAGCAATTGGGTTGCATTTTTCATTTATTCTTCATGAAATTTGGTTTGAATGATTGCTTAAATCAATTCTCGGTTGATTTCAAATACTAGTCATCTGGGGTCAAACACTAGGTCACCAGCTTTTACAACGCAACCTTAAAAGCACAGTAAGATTGCAATTTGCACGACCTTGCAAGCTTGCGTCACCTTGCAAGCTAGTTATCAAGGTTATAATCTTTCCAAACGCAAGCGTGCGCAACCTTGCTCCGACTCGCTCTGTGTAGCACTATTCTACTTTTTTTTAAAGTTACTACAAATATTATAGAACAAGCTGGAATCTATACTCCAAAGTGAAAATTCAATGATTTCTGCAATGCTGGAAAATATTCCTGGAATTGTATACCCTTCAAAGTGGTTTCCATCCTTTTTTGTGCTTTTCTAAGATTATCTCCCGAAAATATGCAAGTTTAACTATAGAAGCTGAGTAAGCATTCTTTTTTTGAAGGACAATATCACCGAAGTAAGAATAATACCCATCTGCTCCCTGCTCATACATAAAACTAGTGACTGGCTCCCAGCTCATACACAAGTCAAGGGACTGGCTCCCAGCTCATACACAAGTCCAGTGACTGGGAGACTTTCTGTTCGGCATCTCTGGACCCATCATATGCTTATGTCCTTTCCGGATCATAATATATGCTGCACATTTCATCATCTCATGTCGGACCAATAAATCCATTAACTGCAAGACATATTCATACTTAGTATTACAAATAGTCGATGTTTTATGCACTAAAGTGAACTGAATGTTTTATCCAATCTATCAAATACTTGGAATAGTGCATTCACTTCGAAGGCAATCGTGAGTGACTGTGTGCTATGTGTATGAGCATTCCAACTGAAAGAAAAATTTCTCATGTTCAAATGTTAATTCGATGCAAACTTTTCCGTTAAGTATTCAACCAAATTTACAAAACTATTCTGATAAGTATAACTCAGGCATAAAGCAAAAGCATGGAAAATAGAAACCAATTGCCAGAGTATAAAAATACAGTCATGAATATTTTGCAGCAAAACCTGGAAACCAAAGAACTTTCTTCATGGAATAAAATGCATGATAGACACTAAACCCTTTCATATTAAATTTATCAGTCTGTCTATTCCTGTCAAAATTTTATGGCCTAGTATTTTTGGTACAGATTAAAAAAACTTGGATGTGTCGTAATGAAAGCTGATCAGGAACAAAGACAAAATGATGATCACACCATTTCACAAAATAAAAAGCAAACACTGGTAGACGACAACTTACACCTTCATAATTATTATTCTTTTACCTAAAGACAGTGGGAGAAAACATTAATACTTGAAGACAGACAAACAGTTTTGCTCTTTCATAGGCAGAAACTCTGGGACTCATTACGATGCTGTGTACAGAAAACAGCATTTAACTGGCTGTGTCCAGTGAAAATTGCCTTCACAGGGGCATTGGGAGAGGATTTTGGAGGACTTAAAGAGAGAGTTCTTTAGGTAGATGTCTATTCACTTTAAAATTCAAAATTCATATGCAATAAATATATTATACAGGATTTGCAGCTGGTTTTGTGGATTTGAATTTACATTTTGTTATCAAATGGCTGTACAATGTGCTTACTGTTTTGAATACAAAATGTATTAAGCTCTAGTGGCCAAAAGTCAGATGTCCTTTTGTCAGTAACCAATTAATTGCTTGTGAAAATCAATAGTCCTCTGTTTTAAAATAAATCTCGATCAAACTAAGAAGTGGTAATCCAGCCAGATCTGCTCATTCAAGACTGGATTTATAATGCCTCATGAAATTGTCAAAAAATTCATAATTTAGCTTTTGAATACAAAATAGCTTCTAGTTTCTTTACCCAAAATACCGCCAGCCTTTCACTTCCTTGAGTTCTAGATTAACGGTAACCGCACCGTAAACCGTTATCGTTTTCAGTTTGGTTAAATCCGTGTAGCCAATCAGAGTGACTCAAACCGTGAAACTATATTCGGGAACCGTGTAGCCAATCAGAGTGACTCAAACCGTGAAACTATATTCGGGAACCGTGTAGCCAATCAAAAGTGTTGATGGACAGGTTTATTCTACAGGTATTGTGCGGGCCTGATTAGTTATTTTTAAAATATGGAAATTGTTTAGACAATGAATACCGTGTTTAAATGTTTTTACTTTCATTTATAAATACTGTTGTCTTTGTTTTTCTGAGTGTAGTACGAAGCCTGTTGTTGAAATCTGATGTACGGGAAATTGTCGATTACTTATAACAATTAACACATGTACTAATAATTATTTTGACAAAATTGATTTTAAACAGCAAAATCCACATGTATTCATGAACATTTTCGGACCTCAAATAGACCTGCAGAATTCCGCACAATAAACACTTAACAGAAGCTGCAAAAGATGGTGGCAGAAATGTTGAAGTCTGATCGTTTGATGTAAACAGGTGAATATTTGTTAAGGTAAGCACAGATATTGTGTAAATTTTGTTACACCAGTAAAACAAGAAGACGCGGCAATGCTGCCAAAGCAGGTTTAAACAGCGCCTGTAGAAATTGTAGAATTAAACAAGAGCTGTCACATGACAGCACGCTCGACTATTCGAAAGGTTGTTGGTAAAATGGGTTTTTTGTCAAAGAACAGGAGTATTGTGTAATTGTCTGTAAGAATTAAGGTCAAAGATATGAAACTTGTTCAAAGACCTTTGTAAATGTACATTACATTCAAAGCCTTACTCTGGATTCTGTAAGCCAAGTGGAGGGAGGAGGGGATAATTTCAAAGAAATACATAACCTTGTAAATTTGATCATGAATAACTTTGTAACTTTTCAAAATTGAAATGTATAGAATTAAAAAAGCATGACCGCTGCATGCTGCATAATTATTCTATGATATAACAAAAGAAATTAGCCATTTCGAGTATTTCCATGTTAGTCTGGTAAAAACTGTGAAAAAATTCTAAGTTAAAAGGGACATAAATGTCAAAAATCAAAAACATTGGTGAAGATGTTGACAGTAAACATACATTTTAAGTCCATAAAAAAAATCAAAGTTAAAAAGGGGCATAAATCTGTCAAAAATCAAAACAGAGTTATGGGGATTGTTTCCTCAGATGTAGATGTTGATGGTAGACACATACTTTGAGTTTCAAGTCAATACCTTTGATAGTATTCAAAACATTTGACTTTATAAAATCTTTTACCAAATATTCTAAGTTAAAAAGGGGCATAAATCTGTCAAAAATCAAAACAGAGTTATGGGGATTGTAGATGTTGATGGTAAACATACAGTTTAAGTTTCAAGTCAATACCTTTGATAGTATTCAGGATATTTGACTTTATTAAAAACTTTAACAAAAAATTCTAAGTTAAAAAGGGGCATAAATCTGTAAAAAATCAAAACAGAGTTATGAGGATTGTTTCCTCAGGTGTAGATGTTGATGGTAAAGATATATTTTGAGTTTCAAGCCAAAACCTTTAATAATATGCAAGATATTTGAATTTATAAAAAACTTTAACCAAAAATTCTAAGTTAAAAAGGGGCATAAATCTGTCAAAAATCAAAACAGAGTTATGGGGATTGTTTCCTCAGGTGTAGATGTTGATGGTAAAGATATATTTTGAGTTTCAAGTCAATACCTTTGATAGTATTCAAGATATTTGACTTTATTAAAAACTTTAACCAACGCAGACGCCGACGCCGGGGCGAGTGCAATAGTCTCCTTATTCTTCGAATAGTCGAGCTAAAAAAACCAGTCATCTTGACTCCTCCCTATCTTAGTTACAGTGCCCTTGACCTTGACCCTTGTGACCTTGGGCCCAAATTTTTTTTTGCTTCAATTTAAAAACTAAATTTTTTTTAACATTTTTAGTTACAGTGACCTTGACCCTAGTGACCTTGACCCCCCATTTGTTTTTGCTTAAAACAATCTAAAAACTAAAAATAAATAAAAATCTATTTTTAATAACAGTGACCTTGACCCTAGCCTTGACCTTGACCCTAGTGACCTTGACCGCGAAAATTTTTTTTTTGCTTAAAACAATCAAAATACTAAAAATAAATAAAAATCTATTTTAGTAACAGTGACCTTGACCTTGAGCCAAGTGACCTTGACCGAAAAAAATTTTTTTTGCTTAAAACAATCTAAAAACTAAAAATAAATAAAAAAAATAAATAATCTATTCTAAAAATAGACAGTAATAACAGAGTATTCTCCCTTTTATAATAACAGAGTATTCTCCCTTTTATATATACTTAAATAAGGAGACACAAAATTGCTAACGGACGGACGGATGACCTGGGGCAGAACATTATATATTCAAAATTCTTTAGTTCACAATTATAGTTCTGTGAAAGTTTGGTTGAAATCCCTTGAGAAATGTAGGAGTTTCACACAGAAGAGTATTTCTCTATATATATTACATTATGTGGAAAAAAACAAAGGCCCATAATTCTGTCAAAAATGATCAAATCACAAAACCCCGACAATATGCGCCAGGGCACTTGGTGACAATAATTCTGTGAAAGTTTGGTTGAAATCCCTTGAGAAGTGTAGAAGGAGTTGCGCACAGAAGAATTACATATGTGAAAACAAACAAAGGGCCATAACTCTGTCAAAAATGACCAAATCACAAAACCCGGACAATATGCGCCAGGGCACTTCATGACAATACTTCTGTGAAAGTTTGGTTGAAATCCGTTGAGAAATGTAGGAGGAGTTGCGCACAGAAGAATTACATGTGAAAAAAAAGCAAAGGGCCATAATTCTGTCAAAAATGACCAAATCACAAAACCCCGACAATATGCGCCAGGGCACTTCATGACAATACTTCTGTGAAAGTTTGGTTGAAATCCGTTGAGAAATGTAGGAGGAGTTGCGCACAGAAGAAATTGTTTATGCCCACCCACCCACCGCCCGCCCGCCGACATACCCCAATCTAATAACCAGGAATTTTCCTTCGGAAAACCTGGTTAAAGATAAATAAAAATCTATTTTTAGTTACACTGACCTTGACCTTGACCCTAGTGACCTTGACCCCGAAAAAATTTTTTTTTGCTTAAAACAATCAAAAAACTAAAATTAAATAAAAATCTATTTTTAGTAACAGTGACCTTGACCTTGACCCTAGTGACCTTGACCCTAGTGACCCAAAGCTTCCTCTCCACGCAAGCTACCTACACACCAAGTTTCATTACAATTGGTCACTCCTAACTCAAGTTATTGAGTGGAAACCATTTTTCTATTTTTAGTAACAGTGCCCTTGACCTTGAACCAAGTGACCCCTAATGCAATCCCAAGCTTCCTCTCTACACAAGCTACCTACACACTGAGTTTGATTGCAATTAGTCACTCCTAACTTGAGTTATTCAGTGGAAACTATTTTTCTATTTTTAGTTACAGTGACCTTGACCTTGACCCTAGTGACCCCAAATGCAATCCCAAGCGGCGTCTCCACGCAAGCTACCTACAGACCAAGTTTCATTGTAATTGGTCACTCTGAACTTGATTTATTGAGCGGAAACCATTTTTCTATTTTTAGTAACTGTGACCTTGACCTTGACCCTAGTGACCACAAATGCAATCCCAAGCGGCGTCTCCACGCAAGCTACCTACAGACCAAGTTTCATTGTAATTGGTCACTCCTAGCTTGAGTTATTGAGCGGAAACCGTTTTTCTATTTTTAGTAACAGTGACCTTGACCCTAGTGACCCCAAATACAATCCCAAGCGACGTCTCCCCGCAAGCTACCTACACACCAAGTTTCATTGCAATTGGTCACTCCTAACTAAAGTTATCCAACGGAAACCAATGTTTGACGCCCGACATACGACATCGCTATTCTAATAAGTAGGTTTTTTAAAAAAAACCTGCTTAATAAAATGTAATTGAAGTGGTGCTAGGAGTTTTAAGGGTTGTCATTATGTAAATGTAGAGTACACAGGAGGTTGTCATTCATCTGTTCATCACAAAAAGTCTCTAGTTAAAAAAAAACATCACCAGAACTGGTATTATCTTGTTCTTTGTTCTGTGGTTCAAATGAATAAGCTGCCTCATTGTCGCAGTTCTTATTTTTATATACATTATATTCTCAGCTTTGTCGTGACGTCATACTGACCAGTTAACCAATCTGATTATTAGGTCACATTCATTTCTTCATTCAGTAGAAGGTGAAAACTCGGTCTTTATCATTGACTTATATAATGTTTAAATTTATCTTAAACAAAACAAAAAGCTCTTGACGACATAGAATTATTATCAAAACAATCTGATAGTTTCAAGGTAATGGAAGATCGTCGTCTTCTTTCATTTCTAATCTTGGTTATTATATTATTCAAAGTTAAAGATGCATAGAGACCAGCGATGACAGCCAAGGAATCACCTTTCCCGAATGTAAATAATTTTTTCAATACCCAGATGTGCGAAGCCAAGAATAATAGCCTAATTAGTCTGTCATAGCTATTCATAATGTGATGATCCTTCAACTTGTAAAGAGTCAAGAAGTTGGAAGTTCTGAATTGAAGATTTTGTTGGAACTTACCCTTCAGGAAGGATGTTTTATTTCAGTAGCAATTATTTGTTAAAATAAAGAGATTCAAGAAGGCATAAATAGAGCAAAACACCCAAGATAAAACAAACAGAAAAGCTGGAGTAGAAATGAATGATGACGGTGATAATGGGGAAATGTCTACAAAGAGCGACTTAGCGTCATTTTTGTACTCTTAGATATAATGCAAGGTTTTGTGTTGATTTGGTGATTCAGTATTATTATGGATAAATGCTGGAACACCCAAGATAAAACAAACAGAAAAGCTGGAGTAGAAATGAATGATGACGGTGATAATGGGGAAATGTCTACAAAGAGCGACTTAGCGTCATTGTTATACTCTTAGATATAATGCAAGGTTTTGTGTTGATTTGGTGATTCAGTATTATTATGGATAAATGCTGGAATAATTAACTTCGAGTAATGGAGTTATTAACTTTTGGTAACCTGATCAGTTTGTCACCTTTGGACAAACATTGACCATATTAGGTGAAGGCCTATGGTTGCTAAGTTTTTATTTGGGGAGTTATCTATTGACAGTGAACAAGTTTTCATTTTTTAAAGTCTGCTGATGAAGGAAATTGGCGGTTTGAATGTAGAATCTAATGGTAATCTTCAACATATTTAATTAATGGAACAGTAAAAAGTGATCCACTTCGCTGGCCATTGTATTGTATGGAGCATCTTATAGGGATTCCCTGTACTTAATACACATACATTTGATACATTACTTGGGAAAGAAGAAGTTTTATAGAACAAAGTTATGCCAAAACAGAATGCCACCACCTAACATTTAAATGCAGGACTTGCAGTTTCTTATCCTAACAAGAGCTGTCCCTCCCAAGTGACGAATGCCCCCGAAAGAGGTGCCTCACAGTCTGTGTCCTCTCCATGTGCTCAATAAATGTGCTATGTAATTTTAAAATCCTTCCATGCATGACAGAGTAATCATGCATACAGTATTCCATTACTTTAAACACTAAGTGTGACCTTGACCTTTGAGGTAGGGACTTGGGTCTTGCATGCGACACATCCGCTTGATGTGCTAGACATTTGTGCACAGTTATTTTAAAATCCTTCAAAGCATAATAAAGTTATAGTCCGGACACAAATGTATGCATATATACAGGATTCCATTACCTATAAACTCAAAGTGTGACCTTGACCTTTGTGGTAGGGATGTGGGTCATGCACGCGACACGTCATCTTGATGTGCTAGACATTTGTGCCAAATTATTTTAAAATCCTTCAAGGCATGACAAAGTTACAGTCCGGACACGAATGTGTGCATATATGCTTATATAGAGGAATCCATTACCTTCAAACTCTAAGTATGACCTTGACCTTTGAGCTAGGGACGTGGGTCTTGCACGCGACACGTCGTCTTGATGTGCTAGACATTTGTGCCAAGTTATTTTAAAATCCTTCAATGCATGACAAAGTTACAGTCCGGACACGAATGTGTGCATATATGCTTATATGGAGGAATCCATTACCTTCAAACTCTAAGTATGACCTTGACCTTTGAGCTAGGGACGTGGGTCTTGCACGCTACACGTCGTCTTGATGTGCTAGACATGTGTGCCTAGTTATTTTAAAATCCTTCAATGCATGACAAAGTTACAGTCCGGACACGAATGTGTGCATATATAGAGGATTCCATAACCTTCATACTCCAAGTGTGACCTTCACCTTTGAGGTAGGGATGTGGGTCTTGCACGCGACATGTCCTCTTGATGTGCTAGACATGTGTGCCAAGTTATTTTAAAATCCTTCAATGCATGACAAAGTTACAGTCCGGACACGAATTTGTAAGTGGGGACGCACGGACGGACGGACAGACGGTCAGACGGACGGACGGACAGACGGTCAGACGGACAGACGGTGCGATTTTAATATGCCACCCTTCGGGGGCATAAAAATAAAAGATAATACAATGAGACTACACACTACAAATACAAATCCGGCTGTGGTGATAATGGACATCCCAATGGGTATATCAAGGGCTGAAACACTTTTCACAATGCTAGATCTACCATTTCTTACTGCAAGCCATCTGCAGAATACTGACAAAAGAAGTCAGTCAAAAGATTACTCAGTTAAATAAAGAGGACATGGATTAAAAGAGGAGCATCCACAGGCAAATACAACCTTCGACAAAGATACCTTGAGAAAGAGATAAATGACTTCAAAGGCAACGGCGTAGGAAACATGGACAATCTACTGAATATAACAAACACAACCAGCAAGGAGCACTCTAAAGTCAAATGCAGATTAATGCGCTTTCTGCAATGAAGTTAAGTCTGTCAAACTATCATCTAAATGCAAAACTTGTGGCTATTTATCAAGTGAATTGAAGACATATTCCGAGACGAAGAACTCAAAGTATGGTCCGAAGAGAGCAGCCATCAACACCAATCGGACTGTGGCCATAATGGACATCCCACCAGGTATATCAAGGGCTGAAACACTTTTCACAATACTAGACCTACCATTTCTTACTGCAAGCCATCTGCAGTTACTGACAAAAGAAGTCAGTGAAAAGATTACTCAGTTAAATAAAGAGGACATGACTGAAAAGAGGAGCATCCACAGATACCTTGAGAAAGTGAAAAATGACTTTAAAGGCAACCGTGTAGTAAACATGGATAATCTACTGAATATAACAAACACATTAAGCCAGGAGCACTCTAAAGCCAAATGCAGATTCTGCAATGAGTTCAGTCAGTCAAACTGTCATTTAAATGCAAAACTTTCGGTTATTTATCAAGTGAATTGAAGACATATTCCAAGACTAAGAACTCAAAGTACGGTCCAAAGAGCAGCCATCAACACCAATCGGGCTGTGGCCATAATGGACACCCCGACGGGTATGTCAAGGGCTGAAACACTTTTCACAATACTAGACCTACCATTTCCTACTGCAAGCCATATACCGGAACTGATAAAGGAAGTCAGTCAAAGGATTACTCAGTTAAATAAAATAGTCTGAAAAGAGGAGGCAGGTGAGCTGTGACCGAAGGTGCCCAGGCGATAGCTGCTAGTGACCGGGGGGAATCTTTAGCTCAAGGGTCGCCACTGTTACACCTCGGTTGTACGGTTAGTTGGTCCTTATTGTGCGGTCACGAGCTCAAGAAGTTCATATAGTTTTATACTTTTGTTCATGTGATGGATTAATTATAATACTAACAAACAACAACAGCATACAATGTCCAAATAGAATTCAATAATTCTTCCTCAATAGTACATTTAATGTGAAGTTCCAAATTATGCAAGTTAAAGTATTCCAATGACACAATATATTTAAGCTAGCACCAAATTATGTCTTAATAAGTAAATTTAGATGTTTCTATTGTACAGTTAACTTGAAGATGAAGACGAAGACCTTTTAAGACTGACTGACTTAACTTATATAGCCTAAACATTTTAGTTGATTCAAAAATGGTTGGAGCCTGTTAATTGTAATCAGCCAATGGAAAAATTAAAAAGTGTCAAAGTGGAGTTACACGTATGACAGCACTGTTATCTACAATAAAGAGGAGGGGAACCAGCCTTGTATGCACTTGTGGTGTTACACATATGACAGATATATTCAGATAATACCACTTACACCACAGAGGTGGGCCAGATGGTATTTGAACATTCTCAGTTTGAACTATATAAGCAACAAACATTATCAAGTGTACTATAACCAATTACTTCTCTTTCATATGCAGAGGTCCAAAAGGAGCCAGTTTCCCTTCTGGCGGGTTGTTTGCACCCAGATGTGGAAAAATGTTAAATCTAGGTCTAAAAATATTTTATTTTACCTTTGTTTTAATAGTTTGGCAATGTTTGTGAAATAGTTTGGCAAAAATAAACATTGCCCATTTTCAACTCTATACATAGTTTAGTTTTCATTTTTCCCATACAGAGTTACGCAGTGTCAGTCTGGAACACAACTACATAAAAATAGTTTATTTATATTTTTTTAATTGTCAAGTGTATATTATAATATTTTTGGTGTGTTTTTTATCATTTCAATGCAACCAATCAACGCATATGTGGTGTGACATGTATGCCAGCGCTGTTAATATCTACAATAAAGAGGAGGGGAACCAGCCTTGTATGCTCTAGGAAGAAAACTAGCTTAAAAGTGGACAAGCAAGCAAGGCTAGGAAACAGTGGTTCCAGGCAAGGCTAAGTATCTAGACATTTTTGACGATGCCATCTTTAGGTATGAGACGCCTAAATACATTTCCATAGACTTACATTATATAGTTTTCTTCCGGTGCGACTACCCACCTAAATCTCACCGACTGCTGAAATGAACTTTATTTTGTAGAATCATCTTAGTCCCACATAAAAATAACAAAATTTATACATGTGATCCAATACTTTATGCCAGTAATTTGGAGCTGAATGACACCACCCCCATTTCAGTATTTTCAAATACCAACTATTTTGATTATAATTTATATCCAGATTTTTCTCTTCATATTTCATTTATGATCTATCAACCACCGATTAATTCAAAAATAATTTTTCTTGTATGCATCCACTTACTTTCAGCCAATCAGCAATCAAACACATAGTGTAGGTCTGCATGTTCCCTAGACAAAACAACCTGCTTCCGGTTTTCACTGATTTAGGCTTCTCATACCTTTACAGGTAAGTACATAATAAAGAGATTTTGGTTAACACAAAACTGACATTCTATCGGAAGGAGGGGCAACAGCATCGAACGCTAAAGATGTTGCTGGATCCCAAAGCAGAAGGGGCTTATTTTATCTTTTAAACAGAGATCTGTGGGGACATAGACAAAATGCAAATGCCAGCTTATAATGCTTTACGGAAAACAACATGAGGATGAGGGGTTTGAACCTTATTTGTTCAGAGATGGTTAAAGTAAATTCAAGACTTGATTCTGGGTTAACCCATATTAACCATGGATGAAGGCTAGTCCAGATGGTATAATCCGGGACAAAGATGGAGTACTGGTAGGGGTACTAGAGATAAATTGTCCCCAAATACTAAAGAAAACGTCACCACTTGAGATAGATGAGCTGAAACCAAATCAGAAACAAAACTTATGTTTCACTGTAATTGAAAATGGAGCGCCTAAACTTAAAAGAATACATAAATACTATTACCAAGTGCAAATGGTAGAGTGCAAAGCCATTTTTTGTGATTTTTTGTTGTGGACACCAAAGAGTGCAACTGTTGAAAGAATTCTTTTTGACAAGGATTTTTGGCGTATATTGCATTAAAAACTGAGAGGGGGTGTGACGTATAAAACTGCTGTAGCTACAACTTCTGTAAGTGATTTTGTTGAAATTCCTTCAGCCACTGTGTGTCCTGTCAAGGAACAAATCAACAGTACAGCAGACTGTTAAACAGTTTTCTGTGATATTGAAACAACCTCTTTACATAAATTATGTGATCTGATACAAATTGCGGCCACATGTGATATATAACAGCTTCATCAAATATATTTTGTCATCTAAACCTATATCTCCTACAGCCTCTTAAGTCACGGTGTGCCAGGTGAGCTTAAAATCACAACTATTTGTCATCATGTAGATAAGCTGGATGAAAGGTCATTGAAGACAATGAAGCAGATCACCAGGTGGGATCAACTTTGGGGGTTGTCTAATACAATAATTTCAAACCTTCCAAAGATTGAAGATAAACTTTCAACAACATGGTACATGCAGCCATTATTGGAGACAGACTGGAGGTGTGTATAGATTTGTTGTCAATTAATTGTTTACTTTTGCTCATGATGAATGTTGAATGGATTACCACTTAATTATAAAGTCTAATGTTATATATAGGAGGAGGTTCAGGTCATGTTAAATATAATAACACCAAGAAAATTCAGAACATTATGAAGGTCGAGAGCAGGAGAGTTACAAAAAATAATAAGGTTGGTCATACACATGAAGACATCGATGCCAAATTCTCTAACATTGCTGATCTGCGAAAATATGACGCTGAGACACTACTGTCATTGCTTCATTTGCTGCCAAATGCTGTACAAAGACAAGGATTGTACGATGTATGGCAGTGGTTGGAGCCTTGTATCAACGCTGTGGCAACCATTCAAAGCCTCTACATTTCAAGTTCTTCAAATATCTGACAACATCATATTTCAGTTCAAATCATTGAGTTGAGATGGCCATTATAATAAAATCCCATCTTAAACAATCTTACAAGCAGTTCTCCAAAAATCCTTTTTCCTCCAGAATTTGGCAAAATTATTACCCAGTCACTCAGAGACAATATTCTTAAAAGCACAAATTACACATGACAGACAGTCAGTTTTGGTGGTGACAGCGTTTCATAGATGGAAAACACAACATCCAAACAAACAAAACAAACCTTCAAGACTAAGCAGCAAATGAAGCAGTGTGGATCTTGCTCAAATTTAACTTAGCTTGAATGTATAAAATTGGTAAGTAGGCCTGACTAGGATAAAGTAAAACCATATCTGACAGAAATGCTACATAAAGAGCTAGATGGTCATCAGGTAATGTTTAAAATAGATCATTCACATGTCTTTTATGTCAGTCCTCATTCAAATATTCATGTCTTTCACCATGAAGTGGTGTGGAGATATTTTGACTTTGTGCTGTTTGTCAGTCTGTCTGTTACAAAGTTTGTCATGACAACTTCTTTCATACCACTTTCATGATATTCGTAAAACTTTGCAGGAAGAATAAGTATGAAGTCTAGTCATGCCTATAATAATTTGGGGTCACTAGTTAAAAGATCAAGGTTACGGAGACCTGAAAACAGAAAATCTTGCCTGTGCGTCTTCACCAAAAAGCTTTGCTGGTTTATCATTAAACTTTGCAGGAATTTGTGATTCATGTAGTCAACCATTGGTCACAATTATTACTATGATGAATTGCTAAATTTTCTTCAATAAAAGCTTTTCAAAATAATTACATTGTACAATGTACCTAGCTTATCTGAAAACAAGTATCTCCAATTTTTCACTTGTTACAAATTTTTGTGACCCTGGTGTTTCGAAGAAAACAATGAAATGTGATGAAACATTAAATTGTTTTATCAGAAATAGTCCACTTATTCTTCACAATTGTCTTGACCCTAAATAATTGGTTTAGTAAGCGCCCACAGTCTGGATGATACCATACTGTCCAAGACATATGCATACATAACAATTATGTTAAGATAGTGCATTCAAGACAGGACTATATATCAACTAAAATAGATTTCGGTTTAATTTCAACTGAATTCTAGTTTTTTAAGTGTATTCTTCATGTGATTGGACTCTTACCTGAAAGTACGGGAAACGTCATTTGGACGCTTAGTGTATATGACGTCATTAGGACGTGACGTCATTTCCTGACGTTTTGTTGTTTTTTTCATTTCTAAGCTTGTCATGAATATGATCAACATGTGAATTTAAAAAGTGTAGACAAATTTCTTGAAAAAGGCAATATTGCCGAAAATTTGAATTAAAGAGTTGTTTTAAATAGAAAAACAATTATGTTAAGGGTTTGCATTAACCACTCCAGCAAAACAAGGTCAAATATCACACTGCGAATAACAGGAAATGTAGTCAAAATCGAATTATTATGGTATTTTTAACAGAAAGTCATATAAAGAAGTGTTTATATGTAACTGCTTTTTGCTTGGTTTTATTGCAGATTTTAGTGCCATCTAGGAAAAGGAAACAGAAGACCAAACCAAAAGTCCAGAACACCGAACCAAAAGACCAATAATTCTAGGATAATCAACACAAATTAAAATAACTTTTAATGTTGTGATCAAATAGTGTGATGAAGGATCTGTAATAACACACAATAGAGGAATTTTCCTTTATGGGGCATGTTGCACAAATATGTAGCAACAACACCAAAAATCATACAAACTCTACTTTGAGAACAACTTGGTTTTCTTCTTAGATTTTTCATATACATTTTGTAACTTTTTATATTGCTTAAAATACTTGTGAGAAGTGTCACAAATGTTATCTTCCACTGAATTCATATCTGTTCTGACATGTAGGTCTTTGATATGAAATTACTGGTAAATATGTATAAAATGGTAAGTAAATACATTATGCATTGAAATCAGATCGCAGATCTTGCAAATGCCAAAGTTTGTTTTACACAACAGGGCTCATGTCACTTTCTTAATAACGTTTATCAACTGTAGTACAATTGCAGAAAACATGTTTTGGCTGAAATCGATTTGATTAGATTGAAGGCTTATTAACAATTACAAACATAAAAGATAATTCTATGTATGATTTTGATAGATCAAGTTAATCATACGCCAGTGCTGTGTTGTCGTTGTTGTTGTAGAAAAAAGATGCCCGTTCTGACCGTTTGTTTTTGGTAGTTTTAACAGGCAGGCAGTTTACTTTACAATGGTCCTGGGTAGAACCAGTACTAGATTCCTATCCTGTGTAAAACACTGCCAACTTTCTTACATAAAGAGACATGGTCAGAATAAGCAGGGTGCGAAACCATGTCCCTTAAGGTGGGTCAGTACCTTTCGTTGCCGAAATTAAAAGTTGTCATATTTGTTTAAAATTTGAAACATGGGTACATCATGTCAACATACGTTGCATGGTAACGTTTTCGTTACTGTGACGTCACATGACGTCATTTGACAACGCCCTCTAGCGGCACGGTACCAGAAACAACCCGTCATATGATAATTGCTATATTTTGTTGTCATTTTTGGACCGATATTCATATTCTAAATTGTGTTGTAATGCTTTAAAGTTTTTCTTTCAATCCATGTGTATAAAATTTTAATTTTGTAAACAACTGATATCGCAATCCCGCCGAAAACGTCAAAAAGACGTCATAAACGTCAACATTTCACTCCACAAATTTTCGCTTTTAGAAAAATTGCAAAAAAACTAGACGGTGAAAGGTTTTTAAATTTTAACGGTGTATTATTTAAGAAATCTTCAACTCAATAATTGAATAAAAAGAAAGTGTGTTCGACTTAGATTTTTCAGTACGCGCTCTTGAATAATGTCTCTGTAACGTGAAAAGGTGATAACGTTGCTAGGAACGTCAATGCGAAATGATCGTTCATGTAATTAAACTACATGTAACATCATGTCTTTTAAAATTATTTTACTGCTGTCTAACTCGTATATCTTAAAAGATAACACAAGACATTTTGTATTGGTAATGTATTATTTATACATTGCAGCAAAATACTCTACAAGCTTACTATTTCTTCGACTGTTGTCTCCTAATAGTTGTTTTAAACCCTTTTCACCATTTCTCGAATATATGAGTTTAAGATGTTGTAGATTAAAACCTTTTCCTGATAGAACGCCTGCTTGTCTTTTGCTAAGCCACTTTTGTTTGATGAGCACATCATATGAAGCAATAAACATTTTTTCATTTTTTAAACGTTGTAAATTGTAAATTACTGTTTGAACTATAAAAGTGTTTCCTTCTATGCTGGCAGTTTCTGGTAGCAGACGTACAAGTTTTGACAGTGCCTCCACATCCTCCGTTGCGTTATGTTCAGAGTAAGAAACGCCTAGAAGGTCTTTCACTAGTACCGACTGACTGTAACCTTTAGGCCCACGACCAGGAAACACCTTTTTCAGTAGGCCCTGTGTATCAACAAATGCTGATATCATGCTACATCTATATGTGTATCCATGTTTGATACACGCATTCACAAACATACGTGCGTCAAACCTAGCATTATGGGCAAGTAAAAGTACGTTACCAAATTGTTCCAGCCAATCAAAGAACATCCCTAATGCACAACCAATATTCACTGATGGTACATGCTCAAAATTCATGTACATGTTTGAGCCATGTACTTCCATTCCAGTCAGACTTGTTATTTTACTGGGAATTATCCCGCCGGCTGGATAAATAAACACATTGAAAATATCGTCTGAGTCTTGATTTTTTGCTGCTATTTGGATAATGTCGCAATCAGTAGCTGAAAAGTAGAAATATAGTAACACGTACATATAATTTGTTTCCGATAAATATTGGCAAATGGAATAGCCTACGGTGCCCTTAGATTGACATAATTATGATACATTTTTCTTATTTCAAATACTGAAATATGTTATTTCGTCTTAACAAAATATTATTTCGTTTTTACGAAATGTTAGTCCTTTTTTACAACATGTATTTCGTAATTTCGAAATAAAAAAGTGTATCGCATGTCAGTTTACGGGCTCTGTAACGGTAAATAATTGTCCCGGGAAATAAGTAGGCGCTGTACGAAATACGCATGCGCTAACGTAATGAGGCAGTACTATGTAAATAACTTATTTCCCGGGACAATCATTTGCCATTACAGCGCCGTAAAAACTGTTGATATTTGCTCTTTAAAATGATCATAGAAGATTACATGAGTATTTTCATTATTGAATATGTTAAAACATTCAGACGTTTTATATCATGAAAATGGATTCAACTCTAAGACATATCCGTGTTAGAAGTATTTACAGAACGTTATCGATATCCTAATGGTACATGGCTTAAGGAAATTAGCCGTTTGTCCAGCTAGCTCAGTGGATCGAGTGCTGGCTTCCAACCGCTGCGACCCGGGTTCGATACATGGTGTCGGCATGTATGATTGTTATGTGGTCACCAAGCCGGTCAATGTGGTTTTCTGCGAGTGCTCCGGTTTCCTCCACAACAATTCGACCATATGTGCCAACGAGCGTGATCCAGTATTAGTTACATGTGTAGCAATTTTTATAAACTAAAAAAAGTTAAGGAAGTCGCGGGTTCATACCAAAGACTGTCGATTAGACAAACTAAAAGATGACATGCGTATTTTGTTTCACGTACTATCATAGCATACACTGTTTAAATGTACACAACTAGCATGAAAATATAATTGTTTTCTGTTGATATGTTTTTGTCACCAGACTTTACAATATAAAGTATTACGCTCTGATGGGGAGATTGCACATTACTATGAAATAGTGTGGACATACCAAATCCTGTAGTTTCAATGTCGAATATAATCGCTGTGGCGTCTGAAA
The DNA here is from genome assembly GCA_022818135.1 of Saxidomus purpurata. Classification (NCBI taxonomy): domain Eukaryota; kingdom Metazoa; phylum Mollusca; class Bivalvia; order Venerida; family Veneridae; genus Saxidomus; species Saxidomus purpurata. Next base: position 34,393,846 of record JAFMSR010000006.1, on the reverse strand, counting down.
GATTAACCCGTATTTCTTGTGGTGGCAGAAGAGGATACGGAATTTCTTCGAGCGCAGAATCGTCAACACTTGAATCAGTTTCTATTCCTGTTTGATAAGTCGTTCCTTCTGTTATCTGCATCTTGATATCTTCTGTTTTTCTTTCCTCTTTTAATTCAAAACGCCTTCTTTTAAAATTTACAGAATTTTGGAGAGTCGCTTTCTTCTTTCTTCTTTCATCAAGCGCAGAAAACCTCTTTTCTGTATATTTACCAGGAGATAAAGCATGGTTTGCGTTAACCTGAAAACAGACATCATAGATATACTTTGGTTCACATTATTTCACGCTACTTCAATGTTTTGTTGGAGATACAGGGTAAATTGAGCTCTGCCAATATATTATTTACTTGGTGCTCACCCACTCCAGCGTTCAGCATTGCTACAAGTTTAAACATGAAAGACTTATGTATATTTTTATTGTATGTTACCAATTGCAACCAATTTGTGGGCCATGATAGGAGGTCCCGGATTCGAATCCTAGCCCTAGCACGAGGTACACGGATCCTTAGGCAAAGCCACTGATGCCACATGTGCCTCAGTTCACCCAGCTGTAAATTGGTTGTAATTATGGAAAATTCGCTGCCTTTCTCTCGCGAGTGTGATGACATCTGGAAAGAGTTTTGCGGAGCTTTCGTTGTAAGCGAACTAAAATAAATTCGTACTACTAGTAACAAAACCAACTTGTCTTTTGTTACTTCTGATCAACTTTTGATAAAACGTTTTCTATTGTGTATAAAAGACGAAGAGATTGATTGAAATCGAAGATAGCGATAGAAATAAAGTGTACAGAGATCTATGCTTGTACTAAAGTAATAAATGAAAGAGACCTAAAAATTGTCTCAGGTGTTAATAGCTCGTTAATATTTTTTTTCACAATTTTGCATTCAACATTTTGTTTTTTGGGATGAAGCTCTCAAAACTACTTTGGAAGACAAAGAAAACACATTAAAATGAAGTCCAATCATCAATTATAATACAGTAAAACCAGTGAGAACTTGTTATATACGGAGCACCATACATTTACATGTAGCCTAGCAGTTATAATTACAGTTAAACCTGCCATCAATCACTGACAAGAAGTGGTTTTTATTCAAAGTTTCAATTGTTCTTTATTCACGGGAATTTCACTTACATAGATAAAGGGCGAAATAATTCAAAAATATGAAACATGTATAGGCCTACCTGCTGCCAGCTTTGTGTTCACGTCAAAGCATCTCTTTGTTGTACTTTCCTTCGTCGAGTGCCTTTTCCCTGTTGGTACCGCACTTTCAAGTCCACATTCGAAACATTTGATATATAAAATTGAACCTAAACCTTGAATAGTTTCTCCTGTTATATCACACAGAGACAATCGTTTATGGCAATGTAGGCACGCGCTCAGTCCATCTACTAATATACCAAGCCCTTCTCCCGTGTCTAAAACATTCATCACCATCACAACATGTGGTACAACTGATCGAAGAAATTTTTAAGTTGTGCTGTTTTTTAAGTTTTGTTACACTCGAAAACTTTCCCTTCACTCTGACAGCCATATTTCTAACGGAATCTGTTTTCAATACTAATGACGTCATTTGCGTCACGTTCAATGTACGTTGCAAACTTCTTAGATAGGTGGCAGAACATAATGCAAGTATAAAAAAGCTCACTATTAAAAAACACAATATATTTGTATCTCGAATGTCAGCAGTATGTTTATTTATTTATTCATTATTTTCTCATGTGCTTTCATCCCTTCCTTTCCTTCCTTCCTTTTCCCTCTTTCTTTCTAGTACTTGTTCTTCCATGGAACGATTGTTAGGGAAACTGCCTGAAAGGTTAAAATGACCAACGGGCTCTAACCTCCTTCTGACAAAGTTCTGACTACAGTATAACCTATTTCAACCGGCTCTGGTATAATCAGGATGCAATGAATTTTATTAAATTTCGTAAACAACACCCATTCGTTAACATGTTACCTGTTACGACACATGATCGCTGGTTAGCACAGTTTTTTTAAGCAGCGGAAAAGGCATAACTGTTTAAATCGAAATTATATTTGCAGAAATCTTCAAATTTTCACCCGAAGTATAATCTTTTGTGGTGCAAGTCGCTGCATGCATAGGCTGAAAGACATGGGTTCGAGTCAAAAATGACAGAAGGGACCCAATAGAATTGAATAGCGGGTCTTTATAAAGTTAGAATCAATTTAAATGTTATAAATTGAAGAATGGTTTTCTATATCTCGGGGCTGTGAAATAAACGTTATAATTTTTTTTTAAGGTTAGTTCATTCTATATACTCAAAGTAAAGATAAATATGTAGCTATATTAGGCCGATTTGAACATATTGACATTTCAGCGTGGAGTTTGACACTTTGATAATAATAAAACGCAGAAAATAGAAGGGACCAGTGACATGTTGTCTTGAAATGAGCGGCATCTTTCAAACGCCGTCCTTTTACCGTTTACGTGATACTATTCTGAAAAATACGAGTTCGAATGGACTTAATAGAATTCACAGCCAGAAAATAAATATGATTCAATAAGGTTATATAAAAAACTTCATGACGGAATGATTCCAGCACGCTGCAACTAGAGGGCGTTGTTAAATGAAAATAGTTTTAAAGTGGTTAAACCATGATGTTACATGTAGTTTAATTACATGAACGATCATTTCGCATTGACGTTCCTAGCAACGTTATAACTTTTTCACGTTACAGAGACATTATTCAAGAGCGCGTACTGAAAAATCTAAGTCGAACACACTTTCTTTTTATTCAATTATTGAGTTGAAGATTTCTTAAATAATACACTGTTAAAATTTAAAAACCTTTCACCGTCTAGTTTTTTTGCAATTTTTCTAAAAGCGAAAATTTGTGGAGTGAAATGTTGACGTTTATGACGTCTTTTTGACGTTTTCGGCGGGATTGCGATATCAGTTGTTTACAAAATTAAAATTTTATACACATGGATTGAAAGAAAAACTTTAAAGCATTACAACACAATTTAGAATATGAATATCGGTCCAAAAATGACAACAAAATATAGCAATTATCATATGACGGGTTGTTTCTGGTACCGTGCCGCTAGAGGGCGTTGTCAAATGACGTCATGTGACGTCACAGTAACGAAAACGTTACCATGCAACGTATGTTGACATGATGTACCCATGTTTCAAATTTTAAACAAATATGACAACTTTTAATTTCGGCAACGAAAGGTACTGACCCACCTTAAACTATGAGAGGTTACAGTGATTTGAAGTCGACGTTTAACACTCAACAACAAGGGCAGACTTTCGAACTAAGTTTGAGCAAAACCACCAAAAACTACCTCAGTGCTTGTTTGTCAAAACAGAACAAACTGTACCATGTTCTTCGCCAGTTGATACCATGGTAACTGACAGTGCAACAAGGCTTTAGAAGCAAACAGCAAAATATTTTAGTTATATAGAATAATATTACAAGACAAAATATTTATCAAATGTGTGAAAAAAAAGTGGGGACATATTCACTATGTGTATGTTATCAAAACGCATTGAACTTAACTTTTGCAGATACTAATAATGTATTTTATGACACCTCTCTGTTATTTGGTATTTTTGCAGCCCAATAATGATCACAGTCAAGAAAGTGCAGCTTGTTACTGGACATAATGTGTATATTACTCAGGCCAAGCTGTCTACAGCCTTAGTTATAGGAAATGGACCAAGGAAGTTGGCATTGGCATTGCTTGAATGCTTTAATGACAAGGAGACATTGGCCAAATCATGTGCAATGGGAAAGAGGACAGCACATAATTCGTCACATGAAACAATGGCGCTTCCCGGCACAGTGCTGCAAGCAATTATAGAATTTGTTTTTACGCAAATTTAAACAAGAGTCTGGCAAGCCTGCCTTAGCGCAGACAGCCTTCAATAGCCTGGTCCTACATTTTTGGTTGCTGTGGATCAACTATATTGGTTCAAGTGACAATTATGTAACTATATAATCAGTTCAAAATGGAGAAACATTTATGACCCAGAAAAAAGATTCTGTACTTTTGAAATTTTATTTTGTGCCACTGATTGAGGTATATTTAGTATCCAACTCCTTACAAGAGACTGTGGTCTCATCTCATGTCAGGTGATATTAGCAGCGGAGGCAATTGATATTGAACTCTTCAGTGTGAAGACTCCCCGAAAACAATGAAATGGCAAAATATTATACAGTCGAACTTGCCAATGCGACCATGTGTATTAAGCGACCTTTGTCTTAAGCGACCGCTTTGGAATCCCCCCCGAGCGTGTTTACACAGTTTTGCTATTGCATTAAGCGAATTTTGTCTAACGCGACTAGCGACCAGTAATTAGCGACAAATAATTGGTCTTTTGCTCGTAGTAGGCGACCATTTATGTGCAAACATATCATTTCTATGGAAACTGACCGCTTCAAAGTTACATTTAACGCCCCAATTTGGCACGGAGATTTCAAATCTTGTAAGGATTATCGTCCATCTTTATGTCCGCATGTGTTAATTGTCGGGTATTTATCGACTTTCGGTACTTTCAAGTACAAACTATTTTGCTATTTTTGGAAAATAACGACGTGACATAAGTACGACTTTATGGGAAATGGTTGCCGTCTCCGGTGATGCTTTGTATTAAGAGACCATTTTATTAAGCGACCGGTTTTGGCCTTTCCCTTGGGCGGTCTCTTAATACAAGTTTGACTGTACTTTTGTATGTATTCATGTTTGGAAAAATTACCCACATCAAAACAGTTTGTTCAATTAGATACTCCCTTCACAGTAAAATATTATGCTACTCACTTAGTATTGAAACATTGTACGTAACAGAATCTTTGTGAAAGGAGACCCTGTACTCAGATTGGATCTGGCAGGGTTGGGTCTGGCCAAACCAACTTTGTTATTTCTTGCCTGATTCTAATGTATTAAAATATTTACGAAGAAATTCAACAGTGTAGTAGCAGAATCTATTGTCAAACGGGACCTGGTGGTCAGACTGGATCTGGCATAATTGGATCAGGCCAAATCACTTCGAATTCTTGTGGGGCAGTTGTCCTTTACTTGTGGAGAGACCTTGATACTGGTTAAGAATCCCAATAAAACTGGAAGGTTAACTGACCGCTGGTATGTAGCATTGTACTACTGCTGAAAAACAGGGGTAAAACAAACAAACAAGTGACAGGAAATTGTCACAAAACCAGGTTTTCATTTTCCAGTCTGCTGGCTGAGCGCAAATGTGTTTTTAAAGTCAGTAGATATACATAATGTGAAAAAGAAACAAAGGTCTTCTTCTATATATTACATGTGTAAAAAAAGCAAAGGGCCATAATTCAGGCAAAATTGATCCAAACACAAAACCCAGACAATATGCACGAGGGCACTTGATGACAACAGTTGTGTGAGAGTTTGGTTTAAATATCTTTAGAAATGTAGGAGGAAGTGGGCACGCGACAGTATTCTTCTATATATAACATATGTGGAAAAAAAGCAAAGGGCCATAATTCAGGCAAAAATTATAAAAAAAAAAAAAAAAAGAAAGAAAAAAAAAAAAAAAAAACTTGCTCTGTGTGGGGTTTGAACCGCTGGTCTCATGAGAAATTTTGTCATCTTACTATAACAGAATACTCCAAAGTATACAGGACTGGTAATCTATTCTAAAAATAGACAGTAATAACAGAGTATTCTCCCTTTTATAATAACAGAGTATTCTCCCTTTTATATATACTTAAATAAGGAGACACAAAATTGCTAACGGACGGACGAACGGACGACCAGGGGCAGAACATTATATATTCAAAATTCTTTAGTTCACAATTATAGTACTGTGAAAGTTTGGTTGAAATCCCTTGAGAAATGTAGGAGTTGCACACAGAAGAGTATTTCTCTATATATATTACATTATGTGGAAAAAAACAAAGGCCCATAATTCTGTCAAAAATGATCAAATCACAAAACCCCGACAATATGCGCCAGGGCACTTGGTGACAATAATTCTGTGAAAGTTTGGTTGAAATACCTTGAGAAGTGTAGAAGGAGTTGCACACAGAAGAATTACATATGTGAAAAAAAACAAAGGGCCATAATTCTGTCAAAAATGACCAAATCACAAAACCCCGACAATATGCGCCAGGGCACTTCATGACAATACTTCTGTGAAAGTTTGGTTGAAATCCATTGAGAAATGTAGGAGGAGATGCGCACAGAAGAAATTGTTTACACCCGCCCGCCTGCCACCCGCCCGCCGACATACCTCAATCTAATAACCAGGATTTTTCCTTCGGAAAACCTGGTTAAAAAACACATTTTTCAATGCAATTACAACAGTAGTGTAAATATATTTGTTTACTGCCATGTACATATGTTTGCCAACTAATTTCAAATTTACTTTAAATGTGTTATTATAGGATGCTACATGTGGGATTCATCAGGCAAGACAAGAGATAAATCGTCTCGTAAATTTAGAATGTAAGTGTATATAGTAAAATTAAAACTACAGAAATATGAGGGTTTTTCACTGAAGACATCACTAATTACAATACTTTTATTGTTTGTAACTTCCTGAGTTATAAAATTCAGCTTTGGATAAGAATCTTTATACATTGTTATAAAAAGTAGCTTCATATATCCAAAAGTTTTTCCTGTTTGTTGCCATAGTAACCAGAGTTCTGCATGGAATGGAATTATTTGAACAACTTCGATAAATCTTTATGTAAGGAACATTCCTGCAAGATCTCAACAACATTGGCCCAGTGGTTTCAGAGGAGATGCTGTTTGAAGGAAATGGCGGACGGACGACAGATCCCTGAGGGTGAGTGATCCTAATAGCTCACTCTGGCACTTTGTGCCAGGTGAGCTAAAAATCACAACTATTTGTCATCATGTAGATAAGCTGGGATGAAAGGTCATTGAAGACAATGAAGCAGATCACCAGCTGGGATCAACTTTGGAGGTTGTCTGATACAATAATTTCAAACCTTCCAAGGATTGAAGATAAACTTTCAACAACATGGTCCATGCAGCCATTATTGGAGACAGACTGGAGGTTTGTATAGATTTGTTGTCATATTTACTTTAAATGTGTTATTATAGGATGCTACATGTGGGATTCATCAGGTAAGACAAGAGATAAATCGTCTCGTAAATTTAGAATTAAAGTGTATATAGTAAAATTAAAACTACAGAAATATGAGGGTTTTTCACTGAAGACATCACTAATTACAATACTTTTATTGTTTGTAACTTCCTGAGTTATAAAATTCAGCTTTGGATAAGAATCTTTATACATTGTTATAAAAAGTAGTTTAATATATCCAAAAGTTTTTCCTATTTGTTGCCATAGTAACCAGAGTTCTGCATGGAATGGAATTCTTTGAACAACTTTGATAAATCTTTATGCAAGGAACATTCCTGCAAAGTCTCAACAACATTGGCCCAGTGGTTTCAGAGGAGATGCTGTTTGAAGGAAATGGCGGACGGACGACGGACCCCTGAGGGTGAGTGATCCTAATAGCTCACTCTGGCACTTTGTGCCAGGTGAGCTAAAAATCACAACTATTTGTCATCCATGTAGATAAGCTGGGATGAAAGGTCATTGAAGACAATGAAGCAGATCACCAGCTGGGATCAACTTTGGGGGTTGTCTGATACAATAATTGCAAACCTTCCAAAGATTGAAGATAAACTTTCAACAACATGGTACATGCAGCCATTATTGGAGACAGACTGGAGGTGTGTATAGATTTGTTGTCAATTAATTGTTTACTTTTGCTCATGATGAATGTTGAATGGATTACCACTTAAATATAAAGGCTAATGTTATATATAGGAGGAGGTTCAGGTCATGTTAAATATAATAACACCATAAACTTTAATGTTTTTTGTGAGAGTTTTTTTCTCCGCTATTTTCACAGCCCTTCAATTTCCAGAAAAATTAAATTGTAAACCCGATCCCACTTGTGGACGCGCTACGACGCTCCTATCGGTTCCTGAATATGGCCGCCTGCCGACGCATCGATAGATAAACGCATGCAGACACCTCCGAACGCTTTATCAGCCCTCCACATACGAACACGGTACGACGCTCTTCATTTTCAACCTCTGTTTACATCAGTTTATCATCCATTGATTATATAACAAACTCATTCATTCGTAACTTTAAACATCCGGTCTGGGATTCCACGTAAATTAGCATATGGTTACTATATAAAGATTTTGTAAAAATAGCCATCCAAATAGATCGGTGTCAACACGTGATCAACTGCATGATGTTGCGCAAGAGTACTAATGCGTCGGGTCGTGACCTGACCTTTGTCTCGCATTCATTGCAAACAGCTGTTACAAAAATGGCCGACAGAAATCGACAATTATTAGATTTTCTTCAAGATAACACCGACAGACGATATGATACCGACGAAGAGTCAAATTTCTCTGGTTTTTCTGACGGCGGCGAGTCGGATGTAGAGGTGCCTGTCTTTGATTTGGACGATCTCTCATCAGAATCCTCGGATGATAGTGATCATGACGAGGTTCAAAATCAAAACATGGAATGGACTGGAAACTTCACACGACCGGTGGTTAGTAAATTTTGAAGATTGAAAAAAAAACTATAAAAATAGTAACGATTCAACCGACGATTTTACGCGAAGTATGCCCGAAACCTTTGAGTGCTGCAGGGATCTGTTCTTTGACCCCTGCTCTTACAATACATATACAAAAGCACAGCCATTTATGTTTTTTATATAAATAATAGTAGTACAAGTAATTCTTGCTTTCTTCGTTTTTTATGTGATAAAAGTTCTAATTCATTATTGGTGTACCCCAGGGTTCTTTTTTGGGGACCCTCTTTGTGTACCCCAGGGTTCATTCTTGGGAACCCTACTTTCTGTTTTTATTATTTGATAATAATAGTACGAATCATTCTTGGTGTAAGCCAGGGATCTGTTTTTGGGACCCACCTCTTGGTGTAACCCAGGGTTCTTTCTTTAAGACCCTACTTTTGTGTTTTATTTTAAAATTTTATAGTAACAAAATGTATTATTCTATTTCAGTTTGATGATTTCACTGAGCAACCAGGGGCAAAGCTACCAGATGATTTTGATACGGCTACAGCAACACCGCTCAATTACTTTTACCTGTTGATGCAACCCCAGTTGTTTGTAGACATAGCAAGACACACCAATAACTACGCTCGCTGGAAACTAGCTTCAGAGAATAGAGACCTAGACCCACGATGGGAAGAAACTGGTGCCAATGAAATGAGAGCTTTTGTTGGGTTGAACGTTTTGTTTGGTATGAACTGGTTGCCAAGACTTGAGATGCATTGGTCGAAAGATAGATTCATTGGAAATCAAGGAGTTCAAGACACTATGACATGCAACCGGTATCAGAAATTGAATCAGTATTTCCATGTTTCAGATCGTGAAAATGAGCCAGCGCGTAATTCGCCCCAGTATGATGGACTTTACAAAGTTAGGCCGGTACTTGATCATTGCACCCAGACATTTCAGGAACATTACACGTTATCAAAGGAGTGTGTGGTTGATGAAGCAATGATGAAATTTCAAGGACGTCATTCTGCCAAACAGTATATGCCAGCAAAGCCAGTGAAATGGGGAATCAAAGTTTGGAGCCTTTGTGATTCAAGAACATATTACTTGTCAAAATTCCAAATTTATGAAGGATGCCGAAATAATGCTACTGAACATGGACTTGGTTATAATGTTGTCCGAAACATGACAAGTGAAATTAGGAATTCAAATAGACATGTTTACTTTGACAATTATTTTACTAGTATACCCCTGATGGAAACTCTGCTACAGGATGGACTTTATGCTTGTGGTACTATACGTACAAATAGAAAGGAGTACCCACCTCAATTGAAAAAGCCTAGAGATGTGTCTAACCGTGGGGAGTTCAAGGTTCTGCAAAGAGGACGGTCAAACCTAACTGCTTCTGTTTGGAAAGACAGAAAACTAGTGCACAATGTAAGTACCCTTAGTGACCCGGCTGAGGTTCTTCAAACTCAACGTCGTGTACAGAGACAAGTTCAGCCTTTTCCAGTGCCGCACTGTGTGAAGAGTTACAACCAGTTCATGGGTGGGGTGGACAAACATGACCAGTATCGGGCAGCGTACGACGTTGGGAGGTCATCAAGGAAATGGTGGAGATACATCTTTTGGTACCTGGTCAACAGTGCAATTGTGAACGCCTGGTTTTTGTACAACTTGACCAGCACATGCAGAACATGGAAGAAGAGATTTGACTCTTTAGACTTTAGACTGGAGCTTAAGGCTCAACTGATAGGAGGTTTCACCAGTAGAAAGAGGAAGTTGAGTGTTGCTCAAGCTGCTCCTCCAGTACTTGTACCTCAGGAGAATATTGGAGGGCACATTCATCGAAGGCTGCCAGGTAAACGCCGAAGATGCAGATACCACAACAAAGTGATGAACTCTCGAGTGGAAACAGTGTATGGCTGTACTTTATGTCAGGTGCCTCTCTGCCAAGGATGTCCTGCATTGTTTCACAATAATCCAGTGTAGATTGTTCAGTTGTGTACGGTTATGTGTAGGTCTTGTGGCACTCAAAGAGTTGCCGGCTTACACATAGCCAGTGTAAATAAAAAGTTCATGCAGATGAAAATAGTGTTGGTGAAATAAAATAGTGATTCGGTGAAAATAAAACTGGGTAGAAAATTCTAGGATTAAAATGTATCAACAATTGTTTTGGATTAATTAAATTATGGATTATTAAACTTCTCAATGTAGACAGTGTTCAAACAGATACATATTTGAGGCGAAAAATGATACATTGATCAAATAACATGATAGATTTCAGGAACATTTCACTTTTATTATTTTTATGCCTGTAAATATTAGATACATTATTTATTTATTAATGTATTTCATTTCTTATTTATTTGAAAATTTCATAGTTTATTTCCTTACAAGTCAAACACATCATTTTATTTATAACTATTATAAACTAGTACATTGAAATAGTAATATAAGTATGAAATACTTGTATCCTGTTCATGCCTAAATTTTTGTGTAAATATAACCAAAAGTGTTAAAATTTATTCATTTATTTATTTATTTATTTATTTATTAATTTATAAAGTTATATTTTTTGCTTGTAAATTTGATATAAAAACAGACACTATTCATTTTTAAAAAAAAAAAAAAAGTTTTATTGTCATTTGTAATCACTGTATCTTGAAAAGTATTTATGATAACAAGAGGGCCAAGATGGCCCTATATCGCTCACCTTGGTACAAGTCCACTTGCCTGGTGGAAGATCACTAGATAATGTTATATACCAAATAAGTTTTCCTATATACGCCTTTGTAAAACAAATGATTCCCCCCCCTCCCGGGCAAGGTCAATTTTGACCCCAGGGGCATAATTTGAACAAACTTTAAAGAGGTCTACTAGGCAATGCTACATGCCAAATATCTAAGCTCTAGGCCTTGTGGTTTCAGAGAAGAAGATTTTTAAAGTTTTTACTATATATTCCTATGCAAAACTAAGTGACCCCCAGGTGCGGGGTCAATTTTGACCCGGGGGTCATAATTTGAACAATATTGGTAGAGGTCCACTAGCCAATGCTACATGCCAAATATCTAAGCTCTAGGCCTTGTGGTTTCAGAGAAGAAGATTTTTAAAGTTTTTACTATAAAAGCCTATGTAAAACTAAGTGACCCCCGGTGGGGGGTCAATTTTGATCCGGGGCTCATAATTTGAACAATCTTGGTAGAGGTCCACTAGCCAATGCTACATGCCAAATATCTAAGCTCTAGGCCTTGTGGTTTCAGAGAAGAAGATTTTTTAAGTTTTTCCTATATATTCCTATGCAAAACTAAGTGACCCCCAGGGCGGGGTCAATTTTGACCCGGGGGTCATAATTTGAACAATATTGGTAGAGGTCCACTAGCCAATGCTACATGCCAAATATCTAAGCTCTAGGCCTTGTGGTTTCAGAGAAGAAGATTTTTAAAGTTTTTCCTATATATTCCTATGCAAAACTAAGTGACCCCCGGTGCGGGGTCAATTTTGACCCGGGGCTCATAATTTGAACAATCTTGGTAGAGGTCCACTAGACAATGCTACATGCCAAATATCTTAGCTCTAGGCCTTGTGGTTTCAGAGAAGAAGATTTTTAAAGTTTCCACTATATATTCCTATGCAAAAACTAAGGGCCCACCCGCGCGGGGACAATTTTGACCCGGGGGTCATAATTTGAACAGTCTTGGTAGAGGTCCACTAGACAATGCTACATGCCAAATATCTAAGCTCTAGGCCTTGTGGTTTCAGAGAAGAAGATTTTTAAAGTTTTTCCTATTTGTTGCCCTAGCAACCAGAGTTCTGCATGGAATGGAATTCTTTGAACAATTTTGGTAGAGCTTCATGCAAGGAACATTCCTGCATAGTTTTATCAACATTGGCCTAGAGGTTTCAGAGGAGATGTCATTTGAATCAAAATGTTGACGGGCTACGGACGACGGACAATCATCGATCAGAAAAGCTCACCCTGGTGTAGCCAGGTGAGCTAAAAAAAAAAAAGAAAACACCATAATAAAGGAAATTATTTAGGCAAACTTTTTTGTGTTGACACTTTTTCCATCATATGTCTAGAAAATGTCCTAATCCCAGGTCAAATAAACTACCTGTAAAAAACACCATATTTGGATATAACCCACTATTGGTTCAGTGTATGTAAATCAGCTTATCAGTTATTGATTATTGATTATCTCTTAGATAAAGAATCCAGTTAATTGCCCTATGTGTGAAAGTGGGAAAGGGTTAAAATAAATCGCCAAAATACTGATACGTCCATTTTCACCAAACAAGTGGTTTGTTTAGCCAGCTGGTCTCAGTATGGAGTTTCAAGAGAACTTATTTATGCACCATTCTGTTCTTGGAAAACATGGTCCAATTGGGTTGGTCTCATTATTTTTGGTGGTCTAGAAGAGGGGTTCTACTGTAGTTTTATGTCATGAAATATATATAATCAGCAAACTGCGGTCCGTTTTGGACAGTTTATGGCGTCAGTGAAGTATTTCCGGTGCAAAATGTCGCACAATTCCCGGTCGTATCCAAGATTACTATTATTAAAGTTTAAGACTTTAAGAGATGTTATGAGAGTCACACTGTTGTTTAGAGAGAACTGTGTTCAATAAATTAATATAGCTGCAAAATGATATTTGATAGTGTTTTTTCTTTACATTTTTGATATGACGAAAATTCCCCTTTCAAAGAAAATTATTTGAAAATCATGCAAAATTCCCCCCTGATATGGACCCTGGCCCCAGTCTCAAAAGGCTAACGAGAGCCCTGGAATGCTTCAAATGTAAAATTCAGCATTGTTATTTTGGTGGTTGTTTTAAAAAGGGAAGATTGATTTGGGGTGACTGTAAGGATCAAACATACTGCCCAAACCCTGTTAAACCAATGTTACAACTTTCATATGATTGATAATAATACTACACTTATGTTTTAGTTACCAAGAAACAATTAGCCTTCTTGACAATCATAATATAATATTTATATCTTCAATTTTCAAATTACTTTTGTAAATGTTATTTCAGGAGTACTGCAGACTTAGAAGGATTCCATCAGCATATCCTGATGTATTGTGCTAAGAGATTTAGCTACACTCTGCCAATTTATCGTGTTAGAAACCTCCCGACAGCCCTGGACCAAAACATGCATATTGACAGGCCAAATGCCCTAAACAAAGATGGGTCACTATGGTACATGTACTTACATAAAATTTATGATAAAAAGGACATTTCCTTTCTGTTTTTCCTATTTGTTGCCATAGCAACCAGAGTTCTGCATGGAATGGAATTCTTTGAACAATTTTGGTAGAGCTTCATGCAAGGAACATTCCTGCATAGTTTTATCAACATTGGCCTAGAGGTTTCAGAGGAGATGTCATTTGAATCAAAATGTTGACGGACGACCGAAGACGGACAATCATCGATCAGAAAAGCTCACCCTGGCATAGCCAGGTGAGCTAATAAGTGACCTCCCCCACTCCCGAGGTGGGTTAATATTAACCAAGGGGTCATGATTTGAACAATCTAATAGTAGAGGTCCACTAGGCATTTCTACATGCCAAATATCTAATCTCTAGACCTTGTGGTTTCAGAGAAGAAGATTTTTTAAGTTTTTCCTATATAAGCCTATTTAAAAACAAGTAACCCCCGGGCAGGGTTAATTTTGACCCGGTGGTCATAATTTGAACAATCTTGGTAGTGGTCCACTAGCCAATGCCACATGCTTAATATCTAAGCTCTAGGCCTTGTGGTTTCAGAGAAGAAGATTTTTTAAGTTTTTCCTATATAAGCCTATTTAAAACAAAGTAACCCCCGGGCAGGGTTAATTTTGACCCGGTGGTCATAATTTGAACAATCTTGGTAGTGGTCTACTAGCCAATGCCACATGCTAAATATCTAAGCTCTAGGCCTTGTGGTTTCAGAGAAGAAGATTTTTTAAGTTTTTCCTATATAAGCCTATGTAAAACCAAGTGACCCCCGGGCGAGGTCAATTTTGACGCGGGGGTCATCTTGGTAGAAGTCCACTAGACAATGCCACATGCTAAATATCTAAGCTCTAGGCCTTGTGGTTTTAGAGAAGAAGATTTTTTAAGTTTTTCCTATTTGTTGCCATAGGAACCATAGTTTTGCATGGAATGGAATTCTTGGAACAACTTTGATAAAGCTTCATGCAAGGAACATTCCTGCAAAGTCTCATCAACATTGGCCCAGTGGTTTCAGAGGAGATGTTGTTTGAAGGAAATGGTGGACGGACGGATGTACGACGGACCCTGGACAGTGAGTGATCCTTATAGCTCACTCTGGCACTTTGTGCCAGGTGAGCTAAAAACTTGTGAAGTTGTATGATGCAAATGGGTTAAATCCGCCAGTAATTCACACGATTAGATCAAACAACTATGAACCAGTTCTAACTCAGGCACAGAGTTGCAGTGGTGACTTGAATGACTTATTGTTTGAAAGAATGTGTGCAACTTAATTTGATGTGAACAATTTTGTCCTGAATGAGACTGAAACAATGTTTTTCAACCGTCCTGCGATTTCAAAAAAGCTCAAATAATTGAAAAGCAGACGGGGATACAAAGTAACAAGAGCTGTCCATAAGACAGCAAGCTCGACTATTGTGGGTGTTTGCTAATAAAACAAAACTTTTATCAGTATAATAGCAAAACAAAATTCTGCTAACTATTAAGTATAAACTAGGAAAGTTGAATCATAAAAAAAGTCAAAATCTATAACTATAGATTTAATTTTTGGTAAATTAATTGTCTGATACAAAATTTACCCCTGAACACTATTGCTAAGTTTTATATAACTACCATAAGTAGTGCATGCAAAACTTTAACCAAATTTTCAAAGTCAAACAAGGGCCATAATTTGCACTAAATTTAAACAAGAGTTATCTGACTTGACTGTGTGACACCCCTTGAGACATTAATGAAGTTTCAAGTCAATATCGTAGGTGGTTACTGAGATATGTGCATGATAGTACCTAGCAGGCAAAACTTTAACCAAATATTCAAAGTCAAACAAGGGCCATAATTTGTACTAAATTTATACAAGAGTTATCTGACTTGATTGTATGATACCCCTAAAGACATGAACAAAGTTTCAAGTCAATATCATAAGTGGTTACTGAGATATGTGCATGATAGTACCTAGCAGGCAAAACTTTAACCAAATTTTCAAAGTCAAACAAGGGCCACAATTTGTACTAAATTTATACAAGAGTTATCTGCCTTGATTGTATGACACCCCTAAAGACATGTACAAAGTTTCAAGTCAATATCATAAGTGGTTACTGAGATATGTGCATGATAGTACCTAGCAGGCAAAACTTTAACCAAATTTTCAAAGTCAAACAAGGGCCATAAGTTGTACTAAATTTATACAAGAGTTATCTGCCTTGATTGTACGACACCCCTAAAGACATAAACAAAGTTTCAAGTCAATATCATAAGTGGTTACTGAGATATGTGCATGATAGTACTTAGCAGGCAAAACTTTAACCAAAGAAGCAACGACGCCGACGCACAAGTGACTGTAATAGCTCTCCATATTCTCCGAATAGTCGAGCTAAAAATGCAAAATGGTTTGCAGAGAGAGAGTTTATAATAACAGCATCAGCGTTTGGAACATTCTGCCGAATGAAACCCACCACCTACCTATGCAAAACATTTGCTCAGAAGAAAATGTTCTTTACTACGCGTAGTGTTAAACACGGAATAATGTATGAAAACTCTGCCTTTGCCAAGTACAGCTGCCAGTATAAAGTCACTGACAGTCAAGTTGGTTTAGTTGTAAATCCAGCAACCCCTTTCTTAGGTGCCAGTCCAGACAGGATTATCTTGACTGCAGACAAAGAACTTAAACTTATTGAGATAAAATGCCCCTTTAGCCTGTTTGAAAGAAAAACTTCATTTCAGAAACAGATCAATAGTTCTTTTTACCTCACAAGAGAAAATGGTGAAGTGACACTTAAAAAATAACATGATTATTTTTACCAGATTCAAGGACAGTTTGAATATTTGTGGAATTGATTGTTGTGACTTGGTTGTATTTGTGCCACTGTTCAAATTAGCTTAATTTGTTTACCGAAGAGTATTGTATATATATACAAAGGGAAGTAAATCTTTCGTAATGTTTGTCTAAGTCTTGTACGGTTCCATACTTTTCCTGATTTCGTTGAGAAAAGACTGTGACCTACGGGAGTTTGGAAATCATTCAAAGATGAAAAATATTCAATCAACGATGAAAATAAATACAATATCATGCATAATTTATGAAAAAAAATATCACGAAAACAATTTTTATTGAAAGGCAATTAATGGCTGTGTCACAAAAAACACCTTTCGAAAGTTTTGCAAACACCCAATTATCGACTTCGATGTTTGCCGCATGGTCGGTAATTTTGAGAACCTTGAGATTGAGAAGTTTGAGTAGGTGTTGACATGTTGAGAAAATTAAGTCACTTTAAGTACTAGAGTTTTTCGAGTTTTACTCATAACCTTCCGACACATGTCAAACACACTTATTACTGATTGTCTAAATAAAACCATGGGCAGAATCCGAGCATCGTACACAGCACGAGAGAAGTTAGCTGCTGTCGCCTACGCCGAAGAACACGGGAACAAGCAGCAGGAGATAATATGGGACCAATGAAAAGAACTTCCGAGAACGGCGCCGACAGAAAGAAGTCCTACAGAGACAGAATAAGACACGCAGAGCCAACAGGGTGAAGTCAGCAAAGTTTCGAGGTCTTGATAAGAAGCTCTTCGAGTTCATGACACACAGACGTAGTCGTGGTATTGGTGTCTCAAAGATAGAACTACATCTTAAAGCCAAAGTCCTGGCCAAAGGTGATGCAACAATGAAAGAACTTAAAGCATCACACTCCTGGGTCTATTCCTTCCTGAGACGTAACCATCTCTCAATCAGACGTTGAACACACATCGGCCAGAAGCTTCCAGAAGACTTCGACGACAAGATTACAGACTTCCAGCGTTTCATCATCCAGATGCGGAAGCAGCACAAGTACGACCTCAGCCAGATAGGGAATGCTGACCAGACACCGCTAACCTTTGATCTACCGTCCAACACTACTGTACACACGATGGGGGACAAATGCCTTACGATAAATACCACGGGCAACGAGAAGAATCAATTCACAGTTATGCTAGCATGCACAGCAGATGGGGGCAAGCTACCGCCGTACGTGGTCTTCAAGAAAAAACTCTAGACAACGAAATGGCCGAAGGGGATCTCAGTGCAGTGCCAAGAGAAAGGCTGGATGGATCAGGCCTTAGTCAGAGACTGGATATGAAAAGTGTGGGTGAGGAGGCCGGGAGGGATGATGAAAAAATTGTTGCTGGTATTGGATGCCTTCCGTGCCCATCAGATCCCCGAAGTGAAGTCATTGTTGCTTGAGGAATACAAGACCATGCCCACTATCATTCCTGGTGGCATGACATCAGTACTTCAACCCTTGGACATGTCTGTAAACAAGCCTATGAAGACCCTTTCGCAGCTAAAGTGGACAGAATGGTACGCAGATGGTCAGCACACCTACACATCGGGGGGCAGAATGAGAACTGACAACAAAGGCGACTTTAAAGGCTTCGATGAGGACGACCTTCAACTCTCAGTATCATAGGACTCAGGGCTACAAACGGTCCTTTTTAGTAATTTTGTAATGATAACGAGTCACGAAAGTAAACAAAATGTCCGAAGTTTTTCAGAAGTTTTGATTGATTTCAGATGCGTTTTATACATTGAAAAAAGTTTTTTTCTCTGGAATTTCTCTGATTCTTCGGGTGCGTCTTATACATTAGAGCGACTAATACACGGACGATTACGGTAGGGACCTAATATTGTTTCAAACGTTTTAGACTTTTAAAAGTTGCTTTTTCTTTTATGCAGCTTGAACCATTGACTTTGTATGGTAAAATACCCATGTTTCTAGGTTCAGAGGTACAGTAACATCATCTTAATCTAAGCCTACATTACTCTTGCGCCAAAGATGTTCTTCCCTTGTAGTTGTTCTGGTTCCTTTTCACTGCAGCTCTGGCTATGGATGATTAAACGGCTTCACAGTTTTCTCCAGATATTTATAAAATTCATGTGTCAAGCCAAATGTCATTGCTATGTTTTCTGTATATCCAAGCATTTCTAAAACCATATCCAAGCATTCCTAAACTGGAAAGTCTTGATGAAGGCACGCTGTATCTGTAAGAAAAGAAAGATTCTTAATAATACGTTGTACAGTAGAACTTGAATTATCTTTATAGAAAACGCACAGTCCAAAGTCTTCAGTCATACACAATATATGAACATTTCTTTTAACAAGATTATTAATAATACAGTAAAACTTTGAGAACTCAAAGTCCAACATGTCCGAGTTAAATTCATATTTTCAGAAATACCCGACATCGAAGTACATTTTAATATTAAAAATCATTTATAAACACTACTGATTGACACAAAACTAGGCAAAATATTGTGTCTAACTCTAAGGCCTACAGTGACATCTCTGTGCAGGCCACATATCTTCCATCAGCAGTCACAGTCTACATGCTATATAATTATTTGTAACTCGTTGCCCTGTTGGGCATTAGTTTCATGATATGCAAAACAAATAAACCAATGTTTGACACAATGAAATGATGATGATCTATGCCAGAGCCAGTAGTATAGCTCAGGCAAATAAACTGGCTAAAAATGACTTGGACAGTGTCATCAAGCTTACTAGCAAGAGTTTAATATTGTTTTAAAGTGTCTGACTTTTGTTAAGTATGATCAATTTTAATATTGAGTCACTAAAATTTTTCTATGCATTTATTTAAATTTGCATATACACTTCTGTTGTCATTATTTAATAAAACAAATGACTAATACGTTACATGTATATGAATCAAATATTCAATATGTAAATGAATCAAATATTCAATATAGTCATGTACCTTTGCTGCACAGCCACTGCATGCTTGCAAAAGCTGATTTATCACATTCTTATAGTTCACACACCAGTGGTCTTATAAATCCATTTTGTATCTTAGATTTAATAGATTAATAAATTGTAATTATTTCTATGCAGATGATACAGTCCTGTTCAGCACAAAGATCACAAAAGCATTCCTTCTACATGACTGTTAACATTTCTTGCAAACTCCATTAAAATGACCACTTCCTGTAGAGATCTTGCTGATAAATCCTGCTTCCAGTACAATTTGTAAATTGATACTGAAGTTTCAGGTTGTGATTGTTAATTTGTTACTGTTACAGAGGGATTTGCATGCTGTCTGTGTTTATGATCAAGTTCCCTGAATGAGCCCACATAGATTGCATCTGGCTTGTCTCACTGTGCATGCAGATTTGTAAAACAAAGGGCAGTTTTAATACTGTTGTGAATAAAACATAGAAAAAGGAATGACTTAAAGACACATAATTATGTGTGCATGCTTACAGTTTCAAGTCAGTGACCATTAGAATGTAACTTCTGCACACCTGAGAAAGTAAACATAATTTTAGGAATTCCAAAATACAACTGCATGTACAATACATGCACATTTAGACCCTCAAACTTCTAAAAAATCTCTACTAATTTAACTTTATTATTCTAGAACATTTTATAAACAATTTCAGATGTGAAAGAAGTAATAGAAATTTAGAGTTTGAAAGCAAATATTTAGCAGAAAATACTTAAGATGATAATGATTGATAAAAATGGAAATGATATTTTTTTAAGTCTGCGCCACACAATTGTCCAAATAATTTGCTGTTCAAAGCCTGTCGAATAGCATTTTGAAGATTTCATTCTAAGTATACAAGTACTGAAAAATGTTTACAACTATATGTGTGAAAAAGTCTGCAACAAAGTGAAAATTTTGTAAGTCCAAAATTACGATCTAAACAGAACAAGAAAATTCTAAGTTCAGAATTACAATCAGATAATGACAGGAAAATAGGACATACAGACTAAGAGTCCCATTCAAAAAAGCTGGCGGGCCATGTTTTAATTTGCATTCAGCAATCTGACCAAAAGCAAACACTTCTCTTGCAATTTCTTTAGTAATTACATGAATACCATTATTTTATACAGTTGAATATTATTACAATGTTAATATAGCATTCAAAAAGACCCATAAATGGAAGAATATCATTTCTGAATAGGTTCACAAAAATACTAAATTGTATGAGAACTATTTGATGTAACATGTTTATATAATACAGAAATTTAAAACAAGAGGGCCAAGATGGCCCTATATCACTCACCTTGGTACAAGTCCACTTGCCTGGTGGAAGATCACTAGATAATGTTATATACCAAATAAGTTTTCCTATCTACGCCTTTGTAAAACAAATGATCCCCCCCCGGCAAGGTCAATTTTGACTCCAGGGGCTTAATTTGAACAAACTTTGAAGAGGTCTACTAGGTGATGCTACATGCCAAATATCTAAGCTGTAGGCCTTGTGGTTTCAGAGAAAAAGATTTTTAAAGATTTCCCTATATAAGCCTATGTAAAACTAAGTGACCCCCGGTGCGGGGTCAATTTTGACCCGGGGGTCATAATTTGAACAATATTGGTAGAGATCCACTAGCCAATGCTACATGCCAAATATCTAAGCTCTAGGCCTTGTGGTTTCAAAGAAGAAGATTTTTGAAGTTTTTACTATATAAGCCTATGTAAAACTAAGTGAACCCCGGTGCGGGGTCAATTTTGACCCGGGGGTCATAATTTGAACAATATTGGTAGAGGTCCACTAGCCAATGCTACATGCCAAATATCTAAGCTCTAGGCCTTGTGGTTTCAAAGAAGAAGATTTTTGAAGTTTTTACTATATAAGCCTATGTAAAACTAATGACCCCCGGTGCCGGGTCAATTTTGACCCGGGGTTCATAATTTGAACAATATTGGTAGAAGTCCACTAGCCAATGCTACATCCCAAATATCTAAGCTGTAGGCCTTGTGGTTTCAAAGAAGAAGATTTTTGAAGTTTTTACTATATAAGCCTATGTAAAACTAAGTGACCCCCTGTGCGGGGTCAATTTTGACCCCAGGGGCATAATTTGAACAAAATTGGTAGAGGTCTACTAGCCAATGCTACATGTCAAATATCTTAGCTCTAGGCCTTGTGGTTTTAGAGAAGAAGATTTTTAAAGTTTTTCCTATATATTCCAATTCAAAACTAAGTGACCCCCGGTGCGGGGTCAATTTTGACCCGGGGGTCATAATTTGAACAATCTTGGTAGAGGTCCACTAGACAATGCTACATGCCAAATATCTTAGCTCTAGGCCTTGTGGTTTCAGAGAAGAAGATTTTTAAAGTTTTTCCTATATATTCCTATGCAAAAACTAAGTGCCCACCCCGGGGGGTCAATTTTGACCCGGGGGTCATAATTTGAACAATCTTGGTAGAGGTCCACTAGACAATGCTACATGCCAAATATCTAAGCTCTAGGCCTTGTGGTTTCAGAGTAGAAGATTTTTAACGTTTTTCCTATTTGTTGCCATAGCAACCAGAGTTCTGCATGGAATGGAATTCTTTGAACAATTTTGGTAGAGCTTCATGCAAGGAACATTCCTGCATAGTTTTATCAACATTGGCCTAGAGGTTTCAGAGGAGATGTCATTTGAATCAAAATGTTGACGGACGACGGACAATCATCGATCAGAAAAGCTCACCCTGGCGTAGCCAGGTGAGCTAAAAAATTAGGGTGTTAAGAAATTCCTTACCTATAAGCAAAATAATCACATTATGTAACATAAATTTCTTTTCAAATATGCATGTCAATCGTGAATTTGTAAAAAAAAACATTAACATAATTTTCGTTGCAAACAAGCCTTTTTCTGGGTCATTTCTCTGCAACCACGCAGCGGAACAATTTTATCGTTGAAACAATTAAAAGTTGAACAGCGATTATTACTCTTTAACGCGAAAGACGTTGACAAAAATCAGCGGTTATTAGAAAGCAAGTACAATAATTTGCGAGTCACTTCAAAGCACTTTAAAGCAAACACGTCAATATTTTCATTTTAGCAATTTTGTCAGACGCCTCTTACTGACAGTTCCGAAAAACAACTGTAATAATCCGATGATTAATCAGCAAAAATATTAACTTTAAAGTCACTTCACAGCAAAGACACTGCAAATCATGGCATCATCAAATCCAGTTAATTTGATTATAGTTTATCTACAGATTATCTGGTGTTACGACCGCGTACCTGTGCAGTAACTTAGAATTAGAAGTGACTTCTCCCTAAGCTGAATTTAGGGAGAAGTGAAGCAACTTGAAGGAGAAGTGGGTGTTCGCAATGCGGATTTCTTCAACATTATCTTGTCTAATGTGCACTCATTACTGTATGAAAAATAACTTTGGAGAGTAACCAGTACATACATGTAAATATCTACTCTATGCACTCAGTGCATTCATAACCAATTTGGTAAACCTAATATTTCCAGGCCGAGTCTTTGACGTTATTGCTGTTGCAAATCATGAAACCCCACCCACTTTCGGCAATACAGTTTCTAACTTATTTAATAATGTGGTTTTACAGTGATGTCATGCGCAAAATACACGACCTTAGGCCATCCTTAAAAAATTGTTTGTTTGCCCTAACGCGACCCAGAATTTTTTCAGTGGGTAGGTAGGTAGGTCTTTTTTTTTTGGATTTTTTTTTTTTTGGATTTTCAGATGTTTTATAGATGTTGTATTAACTCGGTACATACGTTGACATGTATGTTGTATCTTAGATTGATAGCACATATTGTACACTTAATATTTGCACCTTTCTTGTCTTAATATTTCTCTATTTCTTCTGTTGAATGTACCTATTGGCTATTAGCACCCCACTGTAGAATGCTATTAACCTGCTTTGTAACATATCTGCATGGGTGGTGGTTTGCACATTATCATTTTAGCCATTAGCCAGGCTCCCAAAGTGCTTAACAAGGCTCATTCCAGAAGAGTGCTTTAATAGTGTTGTAAAATCATTCAACCGTAAATTTGAAGAAGTCATTAAGCTATGGAATGTCAAACAACTCAGTGTCCGAGTGAGCCTTGTATTTGGACCTGTGGCCAGGTTAGGAATCAAACATCTATAAAATTTGAACTTCAACAAAGGAAAATTAATTTGCATCACTGTAAAAATTTATTTAATTAATGCGAGAACTTACAAAATGTTCAGTGTCAGATAATATCAAATTGAGTGGAATGTTTTCATCTGACATTGCCAGGTTTAACATTTAGTTCTGGCTTCCAAAACTCTAAATGCCACTATTTTTATATTTTGTTTTTCGTCAGGTGCGGCTTTATATAGTTTTGGATCAGTACTACTACAAATCCTTACCAGAATAACAGAGCATGCAAATTTTCATCTAATGTACGTTGAGTAGGGAAATATGGACATGTTTAGGTCATATATTTATTAATTCATATTTTCAAACCAATTACGATGTTCTACAACCAATGTTGACTACAAAAACATCGATTGTTACATGAATCATTTTGTTTACATTTACAACGGACTTTCCAGCGAGATCTCGTATGACGCAATCGCACTTATTTTTCATGTAGTTCAGAACGCTTGATATTTCCTTTTGATTAGTGTTTAGATGATATAAAGGACGAGTGTAAATATAAAATAACATTTTCCACTATGTTTTTTAATTTGAAAACAAAATTACTTTATTTTCGACGCGGTACATAACCTGAAAGTGTTCGCGCCAAAACGCACGTGGTCATGTAAATAAATAAACTGTCTCCGACTGTAACCGCAATCGGAATTTTCGGCGACTTCCCGAAGATATCCGTGGGAATGGTCACGTGTTAATTGTCAAATCGGCAAGATGGCTACCAATATCTGAAAATTCTGACCTGCTCGAAACTTTCGTTGTGCTTTACGTTAAATAGATAAAATTTGATGTTCAAATTTGGCAAATTAAAAGATTACAGTCTTATTAATAAAATTATTTATACTTTTCATTCATTTCTCATGAAATACTGAAATGCGAGCGTGTCAGATTTCTGACACGATTATTGGTACGATTTCCCTACGGAGTGAGCTTCGAGAAAAATTGATTGGTATTACTTACGAAAGAACTACAGAAAAGAAATACCGGAAAGATGGAAAATGACAAAAAAACGGAACGGTTTTTCTCGACGGCAGAAAAAATTTTTTTTTGGCTTTCAGATCCAAAAAAAAGTCAGTCGGGAGGATTTTCATCAGTCGGTCGCGTTAGGGCAAACAAACAATTTTTTAAGGATGGCCTTACTGTTTTAAAATTCATTTCATGTTGATATTGATCAATATTGTATCACATTAGAAATTGATTTATCCTCTTCCCGCCAATTTCGATCAGCCCCGGAAATGTTTTAGATTTTACCTTATATGACCTCGACACCGTCCTGTGCATGCGCGTTTTGTTAACAGCGACTACTTCAACTGCCAAACTTGTCATCCCAGCCGAAATTGACACAAAAACGGTAAAATAAACTCAAACATACCCCAAAACTCACAAAATGGCGAATTTTTACTATACCCAAATTTCCTTCTTCATTATCACATAATTTTATCTCAAAAAATGAAAAAATCGAACTTGTTTACGTTCACTTCGCTGAAATGGATATTCTCCAGGGCCCAAATTTCGTCATACCGGAAATTCAAAGTATACTTACAAAAAAATGCTACCTGTAAATACATGACTATGCTTATCATTCATTTTCCTAATTGGAATTTAGTCGGATTACACTTGATAAATCTTTTCCCAAAACATAATTAAGTTATTTTTCTCTTTTTTTTCCCAGCCAAATGTATCTGTTAGGGGACCCTATAGGTCATACAACACAGATTGCCTGACAATGGCATATCAATCAATAAAAAATGAAAGTTTATCCATTATGTGCCTCTAAAAACTGTTAAAATTTATAATTCTTGAAAAGTATCATTAGTTAAACATGTGACATCTTTTAAATTGTGTGCAGCGCTTTCTATGTTGTGATGTATAAAGGGAAATAAATCAGTGTTACTGGAGTAGCTCCCCTTGATCAAATCAAGGTTGTGTTCCGGTGCTGAAATTAAAATGGCGGCTGATTGAATTCGTCCCGATAATCTGATATTGTTTTGGTAATTATTGTTCATATAACTTTTTTTTATTGAGGAAATGGTTGTTGTTGATAATTTTATTGATATGATTGGCGTTTCGCTTCAACATAAATTATGGGCAACGGCAAACGAGTCAGGTGATCGAATATTGGTTGAACGGGGATACATGTTTTTCAAAAGGAAAAATAAGCAACAGCCAAATTATCGAGAAATGTTTACAGTTGCACCGTGCGACAAGAGGTAATAAAAGCATCACCTTTTTGTAGGTGTCTTCCCTAAAGGTAAAAAAGAAAAAAAAATGCACCCTTCCCCACCCATCTACTTACGTATTATGCTGCGATGCGTGACGCCACTACTGCAACACTAACACGAATACACCTTTTGCCCAGCGCACTTATAAATGCACCTTTCAAATTATGTTCTTTGGCAATGTTTGGCAGTAGCTCTTAATAACATGAGATATTAGGTGTCAAATATACAATACAAACCTTTAATGGTACCAGTTCAGGGCACGCATTTTTCGGGATGCAAATGGCGGAATTTTAAACAAGGGGAGTAACTCCAAAAGGTGAATGTTAACTGGTGTATCTACCTCCGCCAGTTAAAACCAAATCTTTTGAAAAAAACATTATTCTCTTTATGAATTACTACTGAGTTATCTGTCCTCAATCTGCGAGATGTAAAAGAAAGAGAAAAATATTCCAACATAATTATGGTGCTGTTTATCACAAGCACCTCTGTCCTATTTCGGCAGGGTCCGTATGTAATATACGGACCCTGATTTCAGTGACCCCTATATTTTGTTTCTAAACTAGATTCTACTGACAAAAGCCGGTAATTGGCATTTGCTAAAATATTGATATCCAGAGTGATCCTTGTTTATAATAAGATACTGGGCAAATCCATTAAAGTTCAGTTCAGTTCATTAGTTTTAAAAAGGTTCCTCCAAAACCTAAAAGTGGATAAGGCTGCTGGCCCAGATATGATTAAGCCCATTGTCTTGAAGGAGCTCCGCCATGAGATCCTTGACATAGTGTCACTAATCTTTAAAAGATCCCTTAATACTGGTCAACTCCCATCCGATTGGACGAAGGCAAATGTCGCTCCACTATTCAAAAAAGGTGATACTAGTGACCCTGCTAACTACAGACCCATATCGCTAACTTGTATTCTATGTAAACTCCTAGAACACATAATTGCATCTAGCCTATCCACACATCTCTCAAAACACAACATACTTTATGAGCTGCAACATGGGTTCCGTGAAAGACGGTCCTGTGAGACTCAGCTCATTGAGCTAGTTGATGAAATATCCAAAAACCTTTCCTCAGGTAAACAGACCGACCTTGTCCTACTTGATTTTAGTAAAGCCTTCGACAAAGTCAACCATCTTAAATTATTACTTAAACTCCAAGAGCATGGTGTCTCCAGTCAAACTGTATCTTGGATCCGGTCCTTTTTAATAGGTAGATCTCAGTCAGTAGTGGTTAACGGTTGCACGTCTGATCAAGTCCCTGTTACATCTGGGGTCCCCCAGGGCTCTGTCCTAGGACCTCTGTTGTTCCTACTCTATATAAATGATCTCCCTGACACGGTTACCTCCCAGGTGCGGCTTTTTGCTGTTGATACTGCCGTTTACCTTGCAGTTACTTGCCTCTCTGATTGTCAAAGGTTACAAAATGATCTCTCTAAGCTAGAAACGTGGGAAAAACTGTGGGACATGGAATTTAACCCCAGTAAATGTCAGGTCCTCCACATCACACGTAGTAGAAAACCTATCCAGTTCCCATATAAGCTTCATGGTCAAACACTCTCACCAGCTAAGGATGCAAAATACCTTGGTGTAGACATCAGCCAAGATCTCAGCTGGAATACACACATCTCAAGAATAACAACAAATGCAAACAGAACACTAGGCTTTCTCAAACGTAACATTAAAACAAAACATGAAAATATTAAATCACTCTCTTACAAAACATTAGTCAGACCACAATTAGAGTATGCATCATCTGTATGGTCACCACACACCCAGGTTAATATTCACAAGCTGGAGATGGTCCAGCGACGCACAATCAGATGGGTAAAAAATGATTATTCCAGAGATACCAGTGTGACAGACCTGCAGAACACCCTTGGATGGAGCACCCTTGAGAACAGGCGTCAAGCCTCCAAACTGGTTATGTTTTATAAAATATACTACAATCTTGTAGCAATCTCCCTGCCCAGTTACCTAGAAGTCCCAAACAGGTTAACAAGACATATGCACCCCCCTTAGTCTCCGCCAAACCCATGCAAATTCGGACTTCTTTAAGTACTCTTTTTTCCCCCATACCACAGTCCTGTGGAATAGATTACCCGCACATATTGCGATCCTGCCTGATCTTGAATCATTCAAGCAGGCAGTGGCCCAAATCAATTATTAGTCATACAACAGTTGTTTTTAACCCTTTTACTCTTTTACTATTTTAACAGTTTTAACCGTCTTGTTTCTCTTGACTGTAGGAGCTATCTTGCAGTAGTTTTATCTTTTATTAACACCCGGCGTGCACCCTGCCCATAATACTCGTGAGAGGTGTGAGGCAGTATAACAAGATAGATAGATAGGTTCCGGCCTGGATGCTAAGCCCGTTAGCACGGTGAGAACCGGCATGTCTCCCGTCATGCCTGAAAGTTTTAATTATAATGCCGAAATTTGATTTGATTTGAATCAAATTTTATAAAGGTCCGTCCATAAGAGCAACTATGTTAGCTTCTATTTGTCGATGAGACCTCGGCATGTCTCCCACCATGCCTATACCTATCAAAAGTGTATTTCTGTGTCCAAAAATAGGAGAGATTTACCTGACAGCAATTTCCAGTCAGTTTTAGCCAAAGATTGAATTTGATTGGTTGCCAAAAAGTAGGTCAATCACGATGAGATCTAGGGTGTGATTGAAATGTGGGAAATGAATTTACTTAACTGCAATTTCAAGTCAGTATTGCCAAATGGATTGATTTGATTGGTTGCCGATTGTATTTTTAATAATATATGTAGTATATGCTATTGTCTGATAGGTAAATAGATTTTTATAACAAGAAATATCTTTAAAAAGATACACGACCGTTATATCACGGACCTATATACACATGTGTATATAGGTCCGTGGTTATATCAACTCAAAAGTTGCATTTTCCCTTCTTTGTAATTGAAGTCTAAGAATAGGTGCGCGATATCGAGTGCATAGTGCTTGTAAAAAAAAATTCTCGCTAGAAGTTTGGTAACCTGAATGTATAACGATTT
>JAFMSR010000006.1:34247170-34364387 GCA_022818135.1 Saxidomus purpurata | reverse complement strand
ACTGGCGGGATATTGACAATCATTAACGTGCTATATCTGTGTTACAAGCAGTAAAATGAGAGGAAAGGTTATTAGCGGATATTTAATGGATAATAAACACATGCCAGCATGGATTATTTTGCTTTTATTCATTTTACAATTGAAATGTTGTTTAACGTTAGATCTTACCCCGAGCGACAACGAAAGAAATAACTGGGTCGTTCTTAAGGTTAAAACTGCCGATAAGCATTTGTTGTTGACACAGTTTGAGAAACAAAACTTCACATTAATATATGAGGTAAGTATTCAATGCCAGCCGCTAGCTATAATCATTAAACTACGCAATACCTTAACACAAGGAATTTAATGGTAACTTAAGTTGATAGAAACGTATCACTGTGGCAGCTGGCCAGATACAGCACGCTAGGATTTGTAAACACTGGCAAATTCACACATTTTTCTGGTTTTATTGTACGGTAGGGGAAGATATGATACCTGTAATGATTTCTTATGACGGTTTCTCACGGCGAATACATTTCCCCATTTTCTTGTGTCACATTATAGAACAATGCAGCTTCGGAATTTGGTGTATCTATAGGTACTACAAATGCACGTCAAAGGCTAGATTTAGTTAAATATACAAGGTTAAAAATGCTGACCCACTTGTGTGTATTTACAACTAGACTAACTCGGTATTGCAACTATATCCTTCTGTTTACATGCGTTCATTAAGTTGTCTTTTTCTATTGATTATTGATCATTTTTCAGACAGTATAGACACACGCGCTTACATGTATCTAGGTCATGGTCCTTACTGAGTCACTTAAACGATTATAACGTAACTTTTTCGGTTGTTTAAAAAAGGCCATGCAAACTTTATCTACAGAGCCTGATCCTGGATGTGGCTTGATTATAAATTTCTAATTAACAGCGAAAAAACATGTCTGTTTTGATTAGATTTGTCTTTCGAGTTGAAATAAGAGTATCGGTTCATAGTGATCTGGTCATTGACAATAGGTCTATATGCATATATCATGTGATTTGTCTGTATTGTATATGTGCGAGGCGCTCGGGTATATAACAGCGTGCAAAGGAAAACTCATGAGTTCTAACCCCGCTACATTGCTTTACACGCACATGTCTGTGGAACCATGCAGACGGTCTTTCTGTCTGTCTCACTTTTTGATCACTCACTTAAGAATGTGTTGGCCTAGGATCTTGAAACCTTTTCAGGAGGTTTGTCGATGGTCCGTATTGCTTTTGAGGTCGTTTGGTCTAAGTTCAAGGTCGAGCGACATTGAACAGTAAAATAGTTCTATGTCAGTTACTCGATAATGCTTCCAAGGGCCTAAGATCTTCAAACTTGATAGGGAGATTCGTCATGTCCATGCAGAAGAAAATATTTCGATTTTGAGGTCGTTGGATCAAAGGTCAATGTGGCAGTGACCTTTACACGTGAAATAGTTACCGATTAAAAATCGGTGAATGTTTGGGTTCAGGATCCTTTTAACTTGACATAGAGGCTGGTAATAAAAATGGATGACCATAAATGCTTTTTAGGTCAGTGGGTCAAATGTTAAGGTCCCGGTAACTCTGAACAGTAAAGCAGTTTTCAATCAACTTGGACGTAGGATTCCCAAACTTTATAAAAAGATTGGCCATGACGAGTACATGATCCCAACAGATATATAGGACAGTGGGCCAAGTGACCTTCAGTTTGAAACGCAGTTTCCGTTTTATAACAGAAGAAAAATTTGAGCCTAGGATCCATAAACTGTAGGCATGTTTGTCATGACGGGAAATTTGACCAGTGGCTGGCCCCTAATGATATTGAGGTCATTAAGTCAAAGATCAAGTACTCGGTGACCGTCAGTTTAGAAAACAACTTTTGATGAATAATTAAATACCCATAATTTTAAAACTAGTCATGTCTAGAAGATGACCCGTATTGATTTTGGCAATGTTTTTTGGGTCTTGATATGACATTGCTAATCATGGGAGGGGCTGGGGGCATTTGTGTTGTTCCGACAGCTGTTTTTATTATTAATTCAGATAGCACGTTACCTTAGATGCATTCTTGCCTTACCCGACTTTGCAAAAACAATGATTATCTGCTTGTTGCACGGTAAGTGTACTGTAATCAACCATACTTTGATGTTATTTTAGAGCAATACCACTCGTGAGATTAAGATGATATATCAGTCACTTGTGTAAGATATGACCTCTTTACGATCAATCCTCTCTATTACATTACTGATTGTTTAATGAAGATGGTACAAACGTGACACATCCGTTCACCTCGGTTTTTACCCAAGTACTTTAATGAACTAGAGTTACGGTAACGTCTTCATGCTCCAAGCTTATCTATAGTCCCCTGCATTTTGTTTTATGCATTCTAAATGTCTGTGATATGCTTTCTCAAGAATGCAAGACGTATTTTCCACATTCTCTAACACATCAAGGACAAAATATGTGATGCAAAAAAGCATAGCCTTAGTCTATGAAGTAAAAAAAACCCAAACACGACGCAGTTGTTTGCGCAATAGCGAAGGAATGTTTACAACCTTCGATGATTTTTTTCCGGGAAACCTGAGATTGTCTAGAAGGATAAGATGCCGATGTCATACTGCCATCCCGTCTTGCGAGTGTTATAGGCATGATAGATAACACGATTATTTTGCAAGCGTAAGAAAGAACGGAAATACATAGAACAAAGAAATAAAATATTGAACACAAATTAACTGTTCTACCAGAATTTACTTCTTGTATTTCAGATAACACCAAGTACGTTTATCATGAAATGCAGTGGCAATTACAATGGACACAAGAGCTTACATGACGCTCTTAAGTCGTTATTAGCACTATTCTCGGATGAGGTGACGTTTATGTATTTTGTCTTAACTATATCTATATTTGCATAGTTAAAATATCCATATTATTTATAGATAATGTAAATCAATATGATATCATAGTGCATTTCACGCGTATTGGCAGAACGACTAGATATCCTATAAAGTCATTATGTTTGAGCATATATGGATAATACCTTGATGTTTGTCATATTGTAACTCTTACAAATCTTACAATGCCTTTAATACTGTAACTCAGGGACATAACACAGGGCTCGAAACCCGGACTTTGCGATAGCTTGCATTTAATATTGATCTATTATCTACGTTCTTAAAATTGAACGTTGGCTAGTCAAAATAATTTGGCGTTCACCCTGCGTTCAGGGTGACATACAATCTAACCTGACTGCCCATTTTTCAAACTTAAAAAAAGAAAAATGTCGATATATCTGAGGTTAGCGTCCAGTTAGTTTAACTATACTCATCTAGGGCAGAAGACGATGTCTACTATTCTGCTGTTTAGTACTGGTCAGAACTCCAGACGCTCTTAATACATGTTGGTAGTCTATAAGCCATACACACTAACAGAGATTTAAGAAGACTTCCATGTTTGATCGTGTTTGAAGCCCAGTATTCTTTGCGCTGCTTATCTCTTGCTGTCCGTCCAAAAGAGTCTCTGCGTCATTATACCTGAAGTAACTCCAGAGGAGAAAAGTCTCGTGTCCCCAGCTGGGATCGAACCCTGACCGCCAGCATGGGAAGCGGACACCACAGCCACGTCGCTAAAGGGTTAACCGAACAGCAAGGCTGTTGGAAGTGACCTATAACCACTACATACCACGGCTTATAATTTAATATGAATTTCAGATACTAGAAGCAGAGGTTGTAAGAATTTATGAAGATACTTTAAAACCACTGGATGCCTTTGAAAAAGTATCCACAGGAGCGGCAAGTAACGTACATACGGTAAGAATTGTTCATCACATTCCTTTATTTTTAACAAAAAATTTCCATACAGACCCTTGTGACCCAGGCATGAACCTTAATGGTTGACTAGTCGTTGATGAAAGAACAAAAACTAAATTTAGAGTCCATGATCTAGTTCGAGATTCCGAGAGTACTTAGGTTACTGCGTTGCTTTGTTTTATCGAGAGTAGATATTGGTTCTAACGTGGTTAAAATCTGATTTTATTGCATAATTTGCTTCCGGACAATATAGGCCTAACTTATTGTTTTGTACTTGCAGACTAACCTCGACTTGGATCATTATTATGGTAAAGACGTATCAACTGTGTGGTCACGTGGTTATAGCGGGAAAGGCGTTGTCGTCGGCATTACAGGAGTAGGACTGGAGACGAGGTTGTTGGACTTGCAAAGAAATGTTGTACGATTTTTTTTATAAATTTGTAACTTTGCATCCTGGTAGACTTTTCAACGAGGACATACTGGAACTAGGGCCAACCAGAGTTCTTCAGGAAACATTTGTGTTTAATGAAATGAGTCCTGGCATCTTTGAACTAAAGAACACAGTGAATAAAGATGCATATGACAAATACATGTATATATCTAAATGCTGCTGATATTCACAGTTTGTCACAAAAACCTGCTCTTAATATTTCAATTAAAACTGTATAATTTTAATAATATATCGAGGGGTCAACGCGAACCTTTCCTAAGTGTATATAGACATAGAAGCAGATAGGACAGTTTCGCTTTGACCCCTCGATATTTTGTAACAAATAACCAACATGCGGTTTTAATATTTGCAAACTTTTAATTTTTAATTATTTTCCTGTATTGTTTGTTCTCATTTTAAAGTTTTATTTTTTAACTGTTATGATTCAAACAATGGCCTGTGTAAATTTGTTGACAATTTAATCTAGTTCGAAAATCAGATTAGATTGCTTCATTCGTGATTCATAATACAGATTTCGATAGTTTTATTACCTTGTTTATTTTTTCTGGACGCAACTATACTAATGTAGCAGTCCGCCTCAGTGGCCGGGTGACTGTAGTTGCTGACTTGAAATCACTGTAACCACTCCTACGACTAATTGAATATGCTATGAACACTATTTCATCTCTATATAGGAGCAGAGTTGGTGCTTTAACTTTGTAGCCAACACGTCAGATGTAACACCAGAAACTTTCACAAGCACTCAGAAAAAAGCTGTACAGCTTACAGAGTAAGTCATTCCTGTTACCATGGTTACCGTATAATCTGGATGTTTCTGTTCAGTTGACATATCGAGGGTTGACCACAAAATTGTTGAAAGTCCCTTTTTATTTCATATCAGTGAGTTACTGCTGTTTGGGTCAGCCCTCGATATCTTCATGATTATTTCAACCTATATATAGCAAAGAAATGTAGGTGACATTGGAAATGCATGATTTATGTGTGTACGAAAATAAAAATACTTATCAGACAAGGTCATAGTTCTATTCATATAACACGTTTAAGTATTTGCTAAAATACGTTGCACAGGTGCAAGATGAAATAAGAAAAAAGTTTTTTTTCATTCATCACAAGTCAAGCCAAGTAGATCTAACATTTATTTACAGTTTATTAACAGAACTTTTAAATTAAACAACATCATAGCTACAGCGACTTCACCACATTGAGCACGTCCGCCTCGTCTACATTTCTTGCTCTTCTGCAAACATTGGGATTATTTTTCCCAACATTTAGACATCCGTGCTATAAATGTACAAGATAACCGCAGAGCGTAGTTGCTTTCCTGTTAGAAAATCTTTAGGTCTGTGCTTTAATTTATAAAGCCAGGTTCGTATATTTTTTAAATTTCTGGAGGGTTTCTGATCTGCAACAGTTTTGAAATTACAATTGCATTTTGATACCTGCCCTGGCGCCATTGAGTGGTTTAGATAGTCCAGTTACCCCTGTGGTTTAGATAGTCCAGTTTCCCCTGTGGTTTAGATACTCCAGTTACCCCTGTGGTTTAGATAGTCCAGTTACCCATGTAGTTTAGATAGTCCAGTTACCCATGTGGTTTAGATAGTCCAGCTACCCCTGTGGTTTAGATAGTCCAGTTACCCCTGTGGTTTAGATAGTCCAGTTACCCCTGTGGTTTAGATAGTCCAGTTACCCTGTGGTTACACTAGTCCAGTTACCCCTTTCTTCCATCGACATGCGTTTAGATAGTCCAGTTACCCAATGCTTTATAGTCCAGCTACCCCTGTGGTTTAGATAGTCCAGTTACTCCTGTGGTTTAGATAGTCCAGTTACCCCTGTGATTTAGATAGTCTAGTTACCCCTCTTTAAGACATTACGACATATCACAAGATAAAGTTATAACTTTTGCAATTTATTTTTTTATTGTAGTCATGGAAACAGAATCGCCAGCGTGATAGCCGCAGAAAGAGAAAACAACATTTGTGGCGCAGGAATTTCTTTTCACAGCAGAATTGTAGGTAAGCTTGATATAACGTTGACAACCTTTTTACAACAGAGAAATCTGAAATTTAAAGTACAATTAAAACAGTGATTGTTAACATTGAGTTTTAGCCTATGTCGGTAAATCCAATAATTTTAGAACAAAATCAAAGCGCTGGAAAAAAAATTCACTTGTTTTACAGGAATCAAAATGTTTGCAATTTGGGAGGCTGGTGGACCTGACCCTAGTCAATGGACTGCCTCAGACATTGTAGCAAGAGCATTAGTTCATAATCTACAAAATATAGACATATTTGTAAATGCTTGGTCTCCAACATTGCCATTTGATCCACTAGATCTAGCATCGAGAGAGGCGATTGTGTTCGGCGCAACAAAGGTATTTTATAAAGTAAATTTACAAAGGTTTAGATATAGATTTTAGTACCATAAGTATATGATTACATTTACCTGTCTTCTGTAATAATTCTTAGGAAAAGGTGGCGCGGAATAGCAACTTCATGGCAGGAAGTTGTAATTCTTCAACCAAGCATTGCAATTTCCCTATGGTTGAATACCTTGTGTAAAGTTTGTTCTACACATTTTGCAAGGCCAACAAATTTGACGGTAAAAACGATATTCATATTTAAAAGTGTTAGATCGATTAGTACATGCAATTGTCTTGCTTAGAGAGATGATGAAGCCTGGACGTTGACCATCGCACAGTTTAGTTCAAGCTGTAAAAAGTCCGGCTGCTTAATACAAATATTCCCCCGCTGGGTGCTCCATTGTCTGTTGTAATGTCTGAATCTTTTAAAGTAGACCTAAATGGATTATACTTACTTATACTATCTTGTAGGGCAGGTCGGGTCTAGGGACCGTCCATGTAGTTCCAGCCGGTCCAGCCGGTAACATTCTGTCTCACAACATTCATACAATTACTGTGGGTATGGTTGGTGTGAACGGGACGATACCTAGCAATGCTGTAACTGATACAAGTGTACTTACCTCTGGTCTAGGTGACGGCAGCAACATTACCTCTTTATATATGGTAGGTATTTGGCTCTTTTTTTCACAGATTTCCTTTACCTGCTTAATTTACGAAACATTATTTTACTGTCACCAAATGCTTAGGATTAGTTTTGACATTCTTTTTTTGTTTTGAAACACAATTTTATATAAAGAAACAAAATTTACATTTTGATAATAATTTAACATCCAATGAGCTACAAAAGATATGCATCTTGAACCACCTAATGTATACTTTCTCGGCGCCCGGCATTGTGATTGCTTACATTTCTGTTGTTCAGGTGACATCGTCTCACGGGAACGCCTGTATCACGGATTTTAAAGGTTATTCGGCGGCTGCAGCCTATATCAGTGGTATCATAGCTTTAGGCCTGGAGGCAAAGTACATATTTCTCTTTTATTTATTTTTGTTGATTTTATCTATTAAGCCAATAGCAAGTCAGAATAATCTACTAGCAATACATTTTAATAATAATCAATTTTATTTTATGCTTTTCAGTGAAATACTGAAATATATCGGTGAAATAAAATTGGTATTTCACTGTTTCAAAGCAGTGAAAATATCATTTTTATTTTCACTGTTTTTGCCGAGCTACTTTTTAACCACATTCTAAACAAAAGTCCCATATTTTCACGCCCAGGATCTCCAGCTCGTCCTCCATACAAAAGTATCATACACATGATTGACAGTGAGTGATTAATTACGTTAAAATACTTAGCTTTATCCAATTTCTCACCTATGAGATACATATTTCCCCTCATTTATCGGTGATAGAACATTATATAAAATCGAAAAATGGCTGTAAAATTTTTATTTTTGAAATAAACATAGGGTTGTTGGTATTCATTTTCTTAGTTAGATCATTTTCTATCCATCTATAGCAATTTTGAATAAAAATTTGAGAAAAAGTTGATTATCATTTTTTTTTTCACCACCATCCAATTTTCACAGTAATTTCTTAATATTTGTATGATCATGGTCTGAAACCTATAAGTCAGCTATAAAAAGTCGAAAACTACCTCTACAATCGCTCATTATTCACAAATGCATTAAATTGTGACAAATTTTGCACTTAGGTCAGCCCTGGACCGAGCAGTTTTTAATGAATGAACAGCTGATTGAGTATTACGCCACGATTCATGGTGTGACGAAGTGCAGACTTATCTAATAAAAAAATCAATTTAAGCCTATATCTAATGAATTGATGTTTCATTTTCGATGTATGATAAAGATAGATATGACTTCTTAAATACTTTTATCTGAAATAATCAAAATATTTTGAACTACTTTTGTTGCGTTTTCACTTGTGAAATAAAATCGATATTTCACTGAAACAAACAAATATCCTCTATACATTTGCATAAAATAATACCAATCTTTGGTGACATATAAATTAATACTTCTCATCAACATAGACAAAGTATCATTTATTAACACTTAAAGTAGGCGTTACACAGATTTACACAATAAATTTAGGTTTGAAAAGGCCTTGATACACTTATGATATGTACATGCAAATTCGCATATCGTACAAAACGTATGATATATTCAACACTCGATAAGGTTTATAACTTTTCAGCCCAGGCCTTTCACTGAGAGATATTCAGCATTTATTGGTGATAGCGTCAGATCATAAAGGCCTCAAAGAATCTGTGGTATTTAAACGGAACGCAGCAGGACTTTACTGTATGTATACAAAAATATTGTTACATTATGGTCAATTGAAGTGTCTGTTAATTTAGAGCAGGTTAAATGTTCAGTATTAAACTATATATATAAATGTTATAAAATTTGTAACTTTGCCAGCACTTGCCAGGTTTATTAAGACATACTTATGACATACGAAGTCAGGTAGACAAAAACCAATCGGTAACAAAATGAATTATTTCATGAAACGTAAGAACAGTTTAAAAAAACTTTTCCCGTTTTAGAATTGTGCTACAGGGCATATCTGTGCGAGCAAAAACGATTTTATGCTGACCACAAAGTCCATCAACTCATTCTTAATGAATAAGATTAAGTAATCTTTTTTTCCATTCAGTTCATGAGATGTTGGGCTTTGGATTGCTGAACGCTGAGAAATTTATTTCCTTCTCTGAAAACCGAATACCAGCACCACCACTGCTGTCTAGAACAGTCAAGTCATCTGAAATAAGGTTAATACAAATTATGTATATGTGAAACGTTCACAGTGAACAAGCATGAATAGCTCTTTCATTAGACCATACATTTGTTTTGAAATCGTACAATAAAGGTATACATACGTTCACTGTCAACGAACAAAACAACTTAATGTTTGAATCTTTGACATGATAATGAAGGCTTGCTTTCATAAGAACTACTTGTACGTGTATATATACAAAGGTTCTAATCCCGGCCGGGGCACCTGCGGAAAGTTCAGAAACGCTTTTCAGTGTTCTCCATCCACCTTGAGATGACCTGGTTAGAAACCCAGAGGTAGTCTCGCGTGTATCGGTGCTATACACCGGGTACGTTAAAGAACCAAGGGATCTATTGGTAAATAGATAGAGTCTGACCCGGATACCCTTGAATCTGCATCTGTCTTTACACACTGTGCCTGTCAGGGGTCTTGACAGTTTCATCTGAGGAGATATCCTAGGGTCGGCCGAG
Organism: Saxidomus purpurata; assembly: GCA_022818135.1. Taxonomy (NCBI): domain Eukaryota; kingdom Metazoa; phylum Mollusca; class Bivalvia; order Venerida; family Veneridae; genus Saxidomus; species Saxidomus purpurata. The sequence continues at coordinate 34,354,510 of JAFMSR010000006.1, read as the reverse complement.
ACTATAAAACAATCTTAATCACAAAATGAAACTTTCATCAGTTTGCTAATGTTAAAATTCATGTTCCACTTTGATCATTTCTTAAAAAAATATTTTGTAATTTTAGAGAATTCTATAACATTTGTGTATGTACAGTATTTAAACTAGGAAGGCCCAACAAAACTAGACATTGCACAATGGGACAAATACCTTTTTTATTGTTTATAGTCCCGACCGACCCAAGAATTTCTACCTCTGGGTTTCTGACCAGTTTATTTCTAGATGGATGGGAAGCAGTAAAATTTCCAGTTCCCTGGCCGAGATTCGAACTGTGGACCTCCGGATTGGTAGCCAGAGCTTCCGCGCCAACCCGGAACAAATACCTCCCCGATGTTCAGCCTAACACAATATTATCAGTAGCGTTCATATGTATAAAACGAATGTTTATTCTGACTTACACACTAGAGCTAAACTGCGCACACAATGTAAACAAATAAATGTTTTATTTAAACACGTAAGAAATTATGCTATTATTTTGACAATATGTCACCTATAAATAAATAACATTCATCGATGTACTTGACTAACAAATTCCACGCAGCGATTACTTCCCCTTGCATCTATCCACAACACTAACAAAGTCTTCGTTAATAGTTACAAATTTAATGTTTATAGATGTTTCCATTGTCACATAGTAAAATCTGAATGTATAGTTCTTTGACCACAAGGATCTTCCAATCTGATAGCTGTTTGGAGTTCGTATGTTGTATCTTTATTTTCCTTTCACACAATTAAAACATATGTAATTTGCAGTGAATCAGTTACTAGAATTTAAACACATAATGTACTGGAATATTTGTATATACGTATGCAATGATTTTAGAATAACCAGTTACTCTACCACTGAAATCAACTTTTACCACACTTGTGAAATAACCAAAGACCCAGATTGTTTGACCACAATAGAACACGTGCTTGTGTCAATGGATTTCAACATACCCTCCGATATCGTAAACATGGAAATCAGGTCTCCAAGCTGTACTGGCTCTGTAATAATGGATCTAAAAATAAATAAGGTAACGTATTTATAAATCCAGTTTTGTTTTTTTCTTCTGCTCAATATAAATATGTGGAAATCTTCTCAACTGTTCTGCTATTCAGATAGTACAGTTATTTTGAACTTAACTGTTGTGAAACAGTCACTGTGTTTTTAAAAACGTGTTCTAATTTAATTTCCCTGTCAGTAAGTTTTGTCGAGTGTTTTCTCTGACCAGCAACTACTACAATGTAGATCTTTATGTCGTTAATGAAAATTCATACAGGCCTACAGAATTTAAAACAATTTATATCGAGAACTTAGTATATGACATAAAAAGGTAAAACGTATATAAACACCATCAAACACAGTACTTACACACAGAAGAATGAATCGTTACAACTACGAGAAAAGGCAGCAGGAAAAGTTATCTTTAAACTAATGAAAGGCAACGCTTTTGTCAAGTGCAAAAACACGCCACAACATTGAACAAACACACATACCAGAAATAGGTTGAATTACAAGTGAGTTTAAGTGTCACACAAACCGATTCAGTAAGTTTAGCTCTCGTAGCGTCTGTTATTAGAAAAATTCATGAAGGCGATAAATGTTAATGAAACATATGCGAAGAAAAAGAGAAGTTTTATGTAGGATTGACTATCTTTTAACAACTTGTGTATAATACAATGTGTGTGGAATATACATTTGATATATTTTATTCATATACAGGGTATTACACAAACGAAACGAAATGTGACACTTGTTTCTGTCAACTTTTGGAATGAGTTAGCATTCGGTAGATGGATATTGAAAATACAAACATCAACATCATTTAGTAAGTACAGACTTAAACGATTCATTCAGGATAAGGGGTCTGAGAGAATGCCTAGCTCCTGACTTTATCTTTACTTTTTCAGACAGGAATGTTAAATTCATACTCGTAAGTTTTGTGCAGTAGAACACATTATACCATTGGTTTGATATAATAAAGATCCGCCGAATCAGTTTTGTACGGACAACCCCTGGTATTTGGTATTGTGGTCGGATGTGGTTTTTCTAGTTTATATTTATCTTAAACTACAAAATTATTCAGAAGTATATAACTACAATAAAATATGATATACTGGTATCTTGATAATCTCCATCAGCCACTTAATTCTCATCTTGTTTCGTTATTTAATTGAATTATTTGGAAAAGAACTTTTAATTAATACAAAACATGTATTTTATATTTCATAGACCAAACGCATATAGGATCATCTTCGCTTACATTATATGGAACACGAAATGATACAGTTGCAGATGACAAACTAGTGTTATCGAAAACTATGTGTGAAGACGATAAGTCTACTAGCACAGTCCCTGTTGCTGTGTCGACCACATTTGACTCTCCAAAACAAGAGTCTGAATCAGATTCAGGACAGAAACAAAATATAGCACTATTTGTAATTCTACCTGTGGGAGTTATACTGATGTGTGGAATAACGATATTTCTTCTAATGAGAGGAGGTCATCATGGGCCTATATCCTCATACGGGGCGCCTGTAAAGAAGGCTTCCCATAGACGTAGGTGTGACTCCCTGCTGCACCGGCAGATAAGTCTGTTGAGACAAAAGTCGCGCCATGACAGCACTAGTGAAGATGAGGAGAATGAAATAGCCGAATGAAAGAAGCAAAGGAAATAGATCACCTATCGGCAACGAGTGAATATGCATGATGTAACTCCCTGAGGATAATGCCAAGACTTCGGAGAGAGAGAGCCAAAAAGTGTTTCAGACATATATACAGGTTATATACTACATCAGTATTATGCCAGGTGATTTCTGGTCAGATCTTATAACTGTATTAATTACCAATAGACAACTGGAATACAAAAAACCAGACTGGCTTGGGCTTATTATGAATGCAGGTATTTCCAAAGACGCACTGTTTGAAATATGATTTCGATACAATCTGTTTCTTGGCGGAAGATGTGTGTCACGATACAATCATGAGATAGCGTATAGAAATGCAACCAAGAGCATTCTGAAGGTATAACATAGTTCCCACATCCACAATATTTACCTCCCTTGTTCTGAATTGGCAGCCATTTTGAATGGCACAACTGATAAAGCATTATAGGAATTTTTCTCATTATGTGATATTAAGAAAATCCAAGATATTCATGTTTGACAACCACTTTTCTTGAACCTGCTGAGTCATCTGCCCATATCAGCTCATATATTAATTATGTTTATAAATCTGAGTGTTTATATTGTAAAGTAGATTGTTCCCTATTACTTTAACGGAGTTGCCATACAAAAGGCTCCATCGCAAGGGGTTATGTATAGAAATGATCAGATGATTCTAAAGACTATAACAGGTTTAGGATTGATTATGGGCTTAGGGGTTTTACCATTGTTTTGTGTGTACAGTCGTACTGCTTTCGTCTTTCAACGTTTAATTTGTCAGGGAACCAATGGGTTGGCTTATTTGTAGCATCTATATTTGTAAATCACTACATGAATACAAATGTAATATCTTTTGGAGACAGATATGCATGCGGCCTTTAGATGTAACTAGTCTGCATGATAATATTAACAGTTTTTAATCAGTTTCATTTTTTGTTGACCGTTAATTATCGAATAAATGTTAATTGCATGATTGCTTTAGATATCCATAAGATATAATGGATTATTAAAAAGCTACCAACTTGCACAATGAGTCACAAAGATGGACATTCTAAAAGGCTGTTCATAGATTTATATAACTGAATACCTCAAAATTTTGTGACAGGAGCTAAACATGGTCAACTCGCCTTAAATGTTACTTCATTGCTTTGCTTGGTGCTCATTTAGTCTTGTAGTTACATTTGTCATACGAGATGTAATGCTTATCTATGTGAACGACTATGCATTCGAGTTCACCCCCGTGCATATCATGTTCACCTTTTGGATCACTCGGATATTATTCAAGATGACATACTAGTGTGCATGTAAATTGTTCATGGCGTCGTGTCGCATTTCGAATGATCAAGTGTTGTCAGATGAGTGATTGGGCAAGTTCTTGTTACTTAATAGCGATATAACAGTATTAAGATACCCACCCTACTATGCTATTAATTGACATAATTATTTATTTCTTCATGTTTACATTTTTATTTTCTTGAATTAAAAAGAAACACATATGAATATAAGAAGTCATAAATCGCATGTGTTTGCATTGCAAAGGGATATGAAAAATTAGTACATTTTTGTATTGTTCAAAGCGTACATGAAGTCCTCTGGATTTCGTACCTCTCGCGATATAAACAGGCCAACTGTATCCAGTATCTGTGCAAACAAAGCGAGACCTATTTCTAAAGTAACAATAAAAAAAAGAGATAGGCTTCAAAACTTTTCAAGGCTACAGTTAGAGAATAAACACAAAAATAATTATTGCGACTGAAAATTGGAGTGCTTAAAATGTAAGTAAAATTGACTTTTTGTGGAGCACGGCTGAGGTTTATTAGAATTAAAGTACGTGTTCGATATAATATGAAAATCGAATGGTTCTAAGTCACTATGAACGTTTCTTTATATTAATTTGAAAGCCAATGATTTCAGGTGAAAGTATAACCCATTTTCATGTATCGGTTTAGTTTTCATATTTATTCATATTGTCAAAGTAATTTGCATATTGTGTTTTATAAATTTGTATATTGTGTTTTATCTTGTATATTTGCTATGCACTGTTGACAATACGGCAGGGGGACCTTTTTTAAGCATTGTGCCATTTATATATAAATGCTTGTATGCCATGGTTTTATTGAAAACATGTAAATGTAAAAATGCATGTAAAAATTTAGGATTTTTTAGCCTGTTATTGTGAATGTCAATTGTGCATCATAATATTTAATTAAAACCAAGATAACCTTGTGTTTTAGCAACTCTATGACATGTGGAATTTTTATTTAGATATAAGTGTAAGCGTGGATAAGTGGAGCCGCCGTTGCGCAGTGGTAGCGCGTTTGCCTCAGAATTGAAGGGACCTAGGGTTCGATCCCTACCATAGCCATGTCGGTAGTGTCCTTAGGCAAGACACAAATAATTCCACATTCCTCTCTCTCTCTTCGAGGTTGATTCCATCTGGAACGAGTCTCGATAGCGATTAATCTAAGTTGTTCGAACTTGTTTCGCAATCGAGAATAAATAAATTAGTATATATTAAAAAAGTGTAAGCGTGTTCTTGGCAGCAACATCGTGCATAAAAAATGCCAAAAAGTCCATTACATAATATTTAAAAGAATACCATCTAATTTGGAAGGACATTTATATACAATATCTTTTCTTTATTTGAAGTACTTTTTGGTCTTTTATGGTTTGCACTACGTGTTGTTCTTGTGACTGTTTTGTGTTCTTTCATACCATTCATTGCCCTATTCGAATGTTTATACGGTTCATATACATGTGTTTGAAATTTGTACTTGACATTTTCCTACATACAGTTCACACTGTTCAAATATAATCGGATTGTACTTGGAACATGTGCGTAATTAGAATTGCTGTTATATATGTTACAACCTTTGCTTTCTTTTACACGCCTAATGCTTTATCTGTATTTCTTAGGTACATTTGCACTAGAATATAGACAGAATGTATATTTCCCTATCAGATTGAATGCGCTGTACTTAAAATGTCAGTACATTAATGTGTACTTAAATACATTTTACTATGCTTTTAACTACGTAATTCCATGTAAATCCATTGCTGCTGCAGTAGAATTCGCCTCTTTAATTCTGTACGCTGAAATGGTCGCCTGGTATTGAAAGACAAATGAAACATTTTTTTTATTTTCAGCTCTATGCCATGGTAATTTGTCTGCCGCCCATACGTCCATCTATCCAAAAGTTTTCCTTGATAACACTCCTCAGGTCACAATTTCCATTTGACTCTCATGAAACCTGTTCAGAAATTATCCTCCAGTCTGTAGATGATCCTTGTTATTTTTGGGGTCAGTGGGTCAAACGTCAAGGTCACAGTGGCTTTGAAAACTTTGAAAATCATTTCCGTGCAATATCATTAGATCAGTATCAAAGGCAGTCTTCAAACTTCATCGAATGATTGGTATTGCTGAGTAGATGATCCCTACTGTTTTTGGGGCTAGTGGATCAAAGATCAAGGTTACAGTGATCTCTGTTATATTTTCATTGACAACAATCTGCAGGTCATAAGTTTCATTTGATTGTCATAAAACATACTCAGAAGGTTGACTGCAACCTTTAGATGATACATATTGTTTTGGGTCAGTGGATTTAATGTCACAGTGACCCGAGCGTTGAAAATGATTTCCGCTCTTTATCAATTCTGTATCAACAGCAGTCTTCAGACTTTTAAGCATGATTGGTCTTACTGAGTGGATGATCCCTACCGGTTTGGGGTCAGTTGGTCATAGGTCAAGGTCAGTCTGACATCCGGTAGCTTTTCCTTGATTACATTCCTATTTTTTTTTTAACAAAACTTACTCAGAACAGTCCAGTCAGTCCAGTAGAGCAAACATGACTCTTAATCTTGTTCATCGTGACGGCTTATATTGTATAGTTCAAGGGTGCTTACTTTACATCAACACTGTTGCGTCTGAACAGTAAATACAACTTAAAGTTAACTGATACGGGATATAACTATGATATTTTCTAGTCGAGATGGAGAAAACACTAGTATTTTGTTTACAATTCATTTTACAGTAATAAATAGTGCATATACAGTCTGTGATATTGTTTGAAGTATTATGCTTCGCAGATTTACCTGTCGTAATTAACTGTGGTTCTCCTCCTGTCGAGATAAATTAAGGGGTTATAACAGCAAGTACATGATTTTGGATAGAAATGTAACAAGATAATAGTAGCATTTCTTGTTGATAAGCCATTTATTAACCTGAACTATGTCTGTATTACTGTAGAACGTATTAAAGCCATTTTTACAAACACTGTAACGATCAAGGTCAAATGTTAAATAATGTCAGGGTTATCATAATATTATAGGGCAGCATACTAAGAACAGAGGTTTTCAATTTGAAGAACTGTTACTTATTTTTTAAATACTTGATTCTCTTTGATTATATGCGGTAATATGCATTTTTGTATGAATTCTATTTAAATGTTTGAAATTGAAACTGACTTTCTTGTCATTTGATTCCATATTGAGTAAAGGAAGAACGAAAATTATACCGACCTAAAAAGGCAACGAATATAGCATGCATAGAAATTTTCGGTTTTCTATAGTTTATACTTATTTGGTTAGCCCGACTTTACTATTGAGACACGTGATCCATCTCGCTAAAACCAAAATAATTGGAGCCGTACAAATCTGTGGCAGAATATCGGTAGAATTATCATTTAAACTGGGTCAGCTGAGGTATTAACATGGCTACGGTGCCAAAAAGGACAACCCTCGTCAAAACTCGTGTTCCCTCAGTAATCTACAAACCTCCATGAACATTTTTCTAAATGTAGTCCTAATGAAAGTCTTTTTAGGAGAAAGGCCATCAAATACTGTCGAATCTAACCTAGAAAACGTGGATCTTCTACAAATATTTACAGTCTATGTTACATCCTGTCAAACCATACTGCATCCTCGTCACTACCCCATACTTATGTTCCAGGCCGTGTCTCAGAATGAATATGCTAGAGTTGAAATGTAATCGTATTGGTTTTAGCAGCTAGTAGCGGGACTTCAAAAGTACAAACTATACAAAGCATACAAATACGATGTTTTTTCCTTAAACAAACAGAGAATACGCAATTGAAGACATCAGAATGTAGTGTTTATAATCATTTCTTTTAAGTACAGGTATACATAATTTAATCACATCTTTAAGGTTATTGTGTCGGCCTTTTTATCAATTGACGGTTTACTGTTTTGAATATAGAATGCAATAATCCAAAAATATCGACGCGTATCAGCCTTTCGTGATAATGCCATATGGTGACTGACTTGCTAGCTCACTTATCTGGCACAAAGTGTCAGGGCACTCACCGTCGGCGCCCGCCGTACGTAGTACTTCATACCATTTCCTTCAAATGACATCTCTGAAACCACTTGGCCAGTGTTAATGAAACTTGGTAGGGATGTTCCTTGCATGAATCTCAAAGGTGTTCAAAGAATAACATTCCATGCAGAACTCTGGTTTAGCTAAAGAAACAAATATAAAACATTTTAGAAATCTTCTCTGAAACCACAAGGCTTAAAGCTAAGATATTGAGCATGTAGCATTGCCTGGTATGAGAGCCACAGTCACAGAGCTTAGATAATTGGAATATAGCATTGTGTAGTCGGTCTCTACACATAGTGTTTAAATCGTGCAACCAGGTCAAAACTGACCCTGCCCGGGGGTAACTTTGATTCACATAGGCTTAGATAGGGAGTAATACAGAAAACTTCTTGTCTTAAGCCACAAGGCACGGAGCTTAGCTATTTTGAATACAGCATTGTTTAGTGGACCTCTACATATTTTGTACAAATCATGATCCTCCGGTCAAAATTGACTATTCCTGCGTATCGTTTGTTGACCATGTTTTATAGGTAGGTAGAGCCAGGTGACCGATATAGGCCCTTTTGTCTAGTGTATGTAATATTATAAAGCTCTCAAGCTATGAACGGCAGTGTGTTTATTGCACATGATACATAATTTAACAAGATAAAAGGCCCGTTGTCTTTTTTTATCAAAAGTGTCCCTCTAAAGGATGGTCAATTAAGTACACTGTGTGTTTCTTATTAATGTAGTCCATTACTGTTGATATAGAACGGTTTAAGTGAAGGTTATAAAAGGGAATTTAAAAAGACGCGATTTCAAATTTGCATATTTATATTAACGTAAAAGCAATGCAAGTGGCATAGCAAGATTTAAACTCCGCTATTAAAGTTGTAAGCTTGATAAATGTGTGAAGTTATGGTGAATCTGTGCATGTTCTCGTATGTGTATTATTTCTTCATCGGATTCGCTGGATTAAGAATAGTAGACAGTTGGCGGATATCGAGTCATGTTGCAGATGTGGTCAACCGGGCGTCGAATAGTATAGCAACTGAAGATAAGCATGCCGCTATATACGGTGCGTCTGGAAATCCATTAAACGCCGGTGCAAAAACATACAAACGCCAACAGGATACTCAAGGTACATACAAGAGATCTTAATACGTCGCCAAAAGGTCAAAGACGGTTGGGGACTAATGTATGTTTACTCGTTTCCGTCCGTCCGTCCGTCTGTCCGTACATGCCCAGTAGACATTAGGGGGTTAGGGATGAGTACAGCATTAGCTGTGAGGTTGATTCAGTTCATTCCGTCATTATGTGGTTCAAATAGTATTGTGGGGTTTAAGAATTGTATAGTGGGGTTAAAACGATCAAAGAAAGATCAAATGGATAACCTCACAAAGTCCGTCTCGTGAGTACGTCCGTCCGTCCTTTTGCAATTCATGTCCGGACTGAAACTTCTGAATATTAATGGACAGGTTTGAAATAATTCAGTTGTTGCCCTTGGCACAAGTGTGTGTCTTGCTTTACGTCTAGGTGGCTACCTCCAAGGACAAGGTCACACTTAGGGCTCAAAACCTGAAATGTGTGGTTACATACCGGAAATTCCTGTCTGAGTTGTACCTCCTACATGCATAGATTGATTTTGAAATACAGTTATTGCCCGTACCCACAGCATGTGTCTGGCAGTACACCACGGGAACTACCCTTGATGCTCAAGGTCACACTTATGGCTCAGACCCTGTCATATAGGATTGTTTACCAGTATTTCGTGTCCGTGTGTTAATTTATACATGCTTTGACATATATTTAAATACAAAGTAACTTCTCATAGTTTGTGCTCATACCTTGCCTGTTTAAGGTTAAGATCATACTCTATCTCCTTAACTCTTTGAAAACATTTCCTGCAACTATGGTCAGATTTTCGTCACATCATCATGACAAAGGTTAAGGTAACTTTTGGGGTCAAATGCCATGCGACTATATCAGTCAATCTCCTAGAAGGACTTTCATGAAATTTGGGTCAATTATTTATTTTTACGGAGAGGTAGTACACAATTTCCCAGCTAAATGTTCATGTCACCTTTAAGGGTGAACGGTCATCGGAAAATATCATCTTAGCCCCTTGAAGGATCTTCATAAAACGTAGGTCAAATTCACTTGTTACAAATAGCATGTCACCTGAAGAACGCAAAGTAGTTTTCTATAAATGCCATACTGGCATGATACTGCAGTCGGATTTTCCGGTTAAACAAGATAGATTTAATAAGTACTTAAAAGTTTACTTTTATTATATTGTTTTTTAAGTATGTATGAACTTGATTCTTACATTTAAGTACATGTAGTTTCTGACCTTCGGAAATTATTAACTGATTCTGCTATTAAGTTCAACAGACTCACAAGCACTCAAACCCTATAAATAAATGTTGAATGTTAGTCGAACTCTACTGTGTATTACAAGATCATGATATTAATTTAAAGACATCCTATCATATAATTAAATATGTTTTACAGACATACTTCCAAGAACAGATGTGCACCAGCTGTCGTGGAAAAGAAATGAACACGATCTAAACTTTTACAAGCAAAATACCTCCTTCGTCCAAGGAATTCCAGACGTTGCTTCCAGTTTTACAGATAATAATGTTACCTCTTTTGAAGAATACGAGAGAAAGTTCTTGTTGAATCAAATAAAAAATATGTTGGTACAGTTTCTTCAATTCAACGACTTTCAAAAACATAGAAAAAAGAACGACCAGTTTAAAACAGATAAACCTCCCTCTAAGACCACCAAAATTCCACAAGGGCAGCTCAAACCAGCATCATCACTGCAACATCTGGTAACGACTACATCACCGGTTCGCACGGACACAGTAATTGCACAGGCAATGGATGTACTTAATAAAATGAACAGGACTCAGTTAATTCATGTGTTTGGAAATATATCAGTGAATGTAGAGCATGGAAACATAGACAGGGGAATAGTAAATTTGTGTTGCCATATTGGTTAAGTTAAAGTCCCAGGACTATACTCACACGAGTTATTCTGGGACTTTAACAATGTTCATGTTTTTAAACGACTAAACTGTAGCAGCTATGTAAGGAAAAATAAATTATCCTACGCATGTAGAATTAGTCACTTATTATTATGTTACTAGATCAGAGGACTGAAAATGCTGGAGGATCGATTGTCTCTGAACAACCGTGACAGTTTGCACACATACATGTGTAAATATCAGGACACACGACTGTACCATACTGTGCCAAACAGAATGTTAAGGGGTCTTTGTGACCCCTGTATCAGAATTTCGGGGTCATTTAGAAATTCCGCAGGGGTCATACTTTTATGGTAAAAAAAAAAGGCACGCTATTGTTATAATTTTTTCCTTTCGTAAAACTGCATGTGATACATCACAAAATGGTGGGTAATCAAAGGGTTGGCAAGACAACAGGTGTTTCTCTTTGGATGCTTTCCATTTTGTCACTACATCTCAAAAGTCAACTTTGTCCACAAAGCGAATTTTTCATAAGTGCATTCAACCATAGACATTAAACTTTGATATTATTTGGCACACTGAAACCCATTTCAACAGTGACAGTCTGATCGAAATTACTACAAAATGATCATTAAAATCACTCAGAAAGACGTTTTTGTTTCTTCTGTTAAGGTTCGTCGACCATCTCTTGTTATGCATATACGATACCATGATAACGGTGTCATACGAACCAATACACACAATAACGCAATGGTACAAAATGCGGATCGATCCGAAATCAGACGACAACGACGACGGAATAGGGTCAAAATTAGACATATCCCATACCGGAAGCGTATCTTGTAAACAACTTATCTTGCATTTCGAAGCGTTTTGAGAGGTTTTGAAATATTGTTTTTGGAGTAAATTGATCATACACATTTTAATTGCCTCATAGAAGACGCTCTTTGCTATTTCTGTTGCGTCATTGACTAAATGAGTGCGTCAAAAACGCAGAAAACGCGCTCTCGCGGAAACACTAAATTAGTGTCTCCGGTCTGACTAGAAAACTGTTGTGATCAAAACCGCGTAGGAAAATAGTTCTATACAAAGCAGATACCTCGTTGATTTTTAGTTACAAATTATAAGAACAATATGATATTTGCTATTCTGAAATGTTTTGATATCATTTAGATCTGTTACTATATAATTTTTAAAACAGAAGACAGTATAATTCGTAACAACTGAATATATGGAACTACTTGTTTGTATGTAAAGCGGTCGGCCGTAAGGAAGCTGCTGTACTCTGTTAACACTGGATCGATTGAAAAATCAATCGATCCAAAAAGCAATACTTGAAACAGCATAGTCACTTTTATAAGCTGATATATGTACTATAGAACGTTTGCACACAGCACAAACAGTATTTTAAATTCAACATCATAAGTTAATCAATTAATAAGACCTTTGAATTCCACAGACGTGTACACAGTCATAACGTTACTGAATTATGATCAGAATAAATATATCACTCATTCCTTAATTATGATCTTATCGCAAAGACGATAATTATGAATACTAGTACCTCCTGTAGGCGCTTCACTATTGATGATTTAAGCTGGGCAAACCGTTCACTTTTTTAAAGTCAAAGTTTAAGCATAACAGCGGGCCATGACATTTTAACCTGATTATTCAGATTAATGCGCTCTTCATTCGCATAGAAAAGTTCTAAGTTTTTAAAGTCCTTAAACCGAAATTACCATATCATTACCATAACACGTTTTAGGTCACAGCTTGTAGGGACATCGCAAAAAGCGTAGCGACAAAGTACAGTTCACTTTGAAAGAAGAATGAGTCTTTAATTTGTCTGAAAACATTTATTCAAGTTTTATTCTATTCCTCCGTACAAGATTACTTTCAGTCTCAAACATACGTTGTCCGCAAACAGACTGTAATTATTGTTCTGCGGTGGGAGCAAATTCTAAGCATCAATTGTTCGATTGGCTTATCATTTCATGAAAGTTTAGATCAGTCCTTTACAACTAGGTGATAGAGAGCTAAGAAACATTTTCACTTTACAAGGGCGATCGTTTTATGTTATTACCCTTAAATTGTATGGCATTTGTCAATGTTCATGTCTATTTGACAGAAGCCAGGAGTACCATTTTATGGTACACCCGATATTTTCATCAATCAAGAAGTGACAGCAACGGAGTGAAACTTTCATTTTTTTGGGCAGATAATGAGCAGATGGTGCCAAATCAGTTAAACAGGCCGGGTGCGAAATAATTTCAAATAACATTTGTAACAACGTCGCAGCTATGGGCTTACACAGTCATGTTTGAGCAAGACATCCTTTTTTCTCTGATCATTTTCTTTTGACTGATTAAATTAATTGCATTGTAAATAATATCCATTATTTCTTCACATACGAAAGACACACATACTAACCAAAATGGCCAACAATGTTAAAGCGCCCATAAGGCAATATTGGTTTATTGTGTCATTAAGTCTTAAACTTATGACCCCTAGTGTTTTCATTATAACATTTTTTCTAGTGTATTTGTTACAATCCCGCATGCACTGGTTGCATGTGTGGTGTTTATCTTTTCAAAGTTCTATAGACGATCAACCTCTCAAACATGCATTTAGCACTGCCCTATATAAATATATGAAGAACATGCCTTAAAGCTAAAGTAAAAGGTAAGTTAGTGGTGAAAACTGTTACATTTTAACGGTCACGATGAAACATAATGTACGGGTAGTTACTCTTTTTCCAGAAATATTGAACTATAACATTTGAGAATGGAAAGAGTACATATCATTCCAGTCAATGCCATACCTCCTAACTTACAACGTAACAAGGCTCCCGATATGTGCCTTGATTTAAAGTGGCATATGTATTTGATCTCGGCGGAAAACAAAATAAAACAGACTCTTTTTGGCTTTTATTATTTTATTTCCAACAGAAAAGCTGTAAAAATACTTTTTACCTTTAACAGTTTACCTAAAATCACTTATAACTATAAATTACATAAAAGGTTATTATGTTAATGAAGTGAACCTAAAGTAGTTTCATATTAATGCAGATCTTTATGACCAAGCTGCGACTACTTTTCTGTGATATTAAGTACAGTGTATTTCATACAACATAACTCTATGTGCTTGTTGATCAGTAACAGTTTACACTGCCAATTACCTTAGCAAAAATATGACCGTACAAGTGTATACCTTCAGAATTACAGATTTAAACATACATGTATATTTTAACAGTTATCAGGAATACATGCATGTATTGCTTTAAAACTATTAAAATGCTATTTAAAATGACGGTTCGATGATTGTGATTAGCGCTTGATGCCAAAGCTTTTAACACGCCTTTCTATCTATGGTTTTATAGCTGTGTGTCTCGTTCTATTTCTAACACAGGCTTGTCTATCTTTAAAGCTGGACAGTACCGTAAATTATTCATGAGTGGCAAAGAGTGACAAAAGGGTTAAATCGTAAGAACTATTTGAAAACACGTAAGAAAACAACAGCAACATGGAGCTACTCTTATTGACGACAGATAGAATTGGGTGGATTTCATTTATTTGACTATGCTAGTCAGACAGAATTTTCACTGCACTACATTATATCCAATAGGCATAGAAATCTCTTATACATGTGTTTGTCGCCTTATACAGTACTATAGTTTAAATAAGACTACAAAAGTTGGCAAAAAAGAGTGTATAGACTGAGGACTACAGGAATACTGAACTTATGTAAAGATGATATACGGTTCTTCAATACATCGGCTACTTTGTGACCTTATCTTTTCACAAGTTGTGAAGTGTCGTTGATACATGAAGCATTTCATTTACATTATTATATACCACTCTAGGCATCGTAAATAGCACAGTGTGTTTATCCATTCGTCTAACAAAAGAAAGCAAAATGCTTTCAAAATAACGATATACAATGATTTTTCGTCTGAATTAGAAAAATACAAATTTATACGAAACATTTAGTACTATAAAGAATACATAAGTACACATGATTACATTGCTGGCAAATTTAACATCAGAATAAATATAAAATCAGAATTCTTCTGAAGCGCAAATTTGTTTGAAGGCTATATATAGTCAATGTGTAGCTTCGCAATAGGAAAGTTGATCACACAAATTGAAGAACTCGTCTTGTAGTAGCGCAGTTTGCAGAACGAAGCATCTGTAAGCAGTATGTGGAGTGCAATGAAATGCTTAAATAGAATTTACAAATCAACCGATGTTGCAACACAAGCTTGTAATCCCTGTATCTTCTACCCCTTGTTTAGCCGCATGATGAAGATTGTTAAACACACGTGTCAGTTGACTTACGTCCAATTGATTCAGTTCTAACAGTTTTTGTTGGAGGATTCTGGTGTCAGTACGAACATCATCCGGCGTGGTGTTGTCACCGGCTTGTGGTAATGGAGTTGGCGGTTTTGGATTCAATGTTCCCGCTGGGTTTGGTGTTAGAGTGGTTCTCCTGATGGAGGAATTCTCTTCTTTTAAATGTTTTAAATAATTATCATAATGTAAGAACTGTTTTAATAAATTCATTGTAAGGTTTATCAAATATTCTTTTTCATAGTCTTCGAACGATGTTTCGTTACTAGATGTTTCATTGACAAGAATTTCTGGAGTCTCATTAGAGAGACTTAAATCCCGTTTTTCACGGACCGCCATGTCTTCCGAGCTAAGATCATTATCCTGCATCCGCAAAACCATGGCTTCCTTATCTGTAAGTAAAATTATTAAAATATGTGAATACTGCATAAAATCGTTTACTACATGTATACAAAAAATGTATGTCAAAATTCAGTGCAGTACAGTACTTTCAAGATAATGTTACAGAAGAGATATAATTATGTATATATGTTGTCTGAAATGTCTACACCATTGCGAAATGTATGTTATGCTTAAAATATCTAAAGTATTCAACTTGTATCTTCATTAACAAAACAAATAGCAGTTATTCATCGCGATAAGAAATACTTGACACTGTTGTGAAATGGTAGTATGGTGGGTGTATTGCTAACGAGGAAATTTACATAGATTCCAACATGTATTAGTCACTTGAAAATAATGGTCCAGTTTTGGTCCCTATCTTGTGTGAACACCGGACGACTGAATAAGCTTATGATACTCTGGGACAATGCATAATCAAATGTTAATTTTAGCTAAGGAAAACAAACGAACTAGATGCCCTTGTAAATAAAACCACTTGCACTTTTGTATCTAAAGTTATTAATTGTTTCATCTCGCATTTATAACCTCAATCTGAAATCGGTTTTAAACTGGGTAGGATTTGTAAAAACCATCTTATACTGCACGATAATGCTTTTTATACATTCAAAACGGTTTTGAGGCTTTCACTTTTTCAAAAGTAGCTATAATTAATATAAATTACCTAATTACTGTTAGTTCTTATGATTTGTGTAAGATTTTTAAATTTTCAATGGTACTATGGTAAATTGACTTTTAAAGATAGAATGCACGTTTTGATTAGACTTAAATAAATAAATATTATCTTTGCAAATTAGTCCAGCTACTTTTAAGCATAAATCAAGTGAAAGTTAATACAGTTAAATACATTACAAAAGTAAAAACGTTTTGCTGTTTTATAAAAAAATGTTTTGCTATTATATCGTTTAAATGGCTAATTGTACTTAACAATTTCCCCCCTTTTCTGGGTTTATTGTTTCCTCAAAGTTCAACTAAAATCATGACAATATATAATAAATAATAAATATTCTACTCTTTTCCTTATAAAAGGAGGATTGTGGCGGGGGAGATAGAGAAATAGCAGTATATGGAATTTCTGTCGTAAATACTACGTAAATCTGAAGCATGATAATTGACCGTTCCCTCAAGTGACATGACAGATGGTCGAAATTGGCTTGGACTGACGGAAAGCTAGGAGAACTGCCAGATGTTTATATAATTATATTTGTCCTCAAACTATGATAAATGTGTTTCGGGTTCACATACTAGTAACATTGAAATAAGTTATATAACCTTCACATTTTTTGTACACTATTCACAAAGTTTTGCATCCAATGTATATATTTTATGATATCAATATGAACCCAGGGTATATCATTGTATCAGAGCTCCTTTGTCCGTTATGCGTAACTGCTAACGGTCTCATTAAAACCATATTCAAAGGTTTTCTCTAATTTTATATTTAATAACTATTATCTTTGACATTAACATCCACTTGAACGGTATTCCAGTTATTAAAGGGGGTGGTGAGTAGTTTTCCTAACCATCGTTCATGGGAAGGAACAGTTCTAGACTCTTATCCTCCATAACCAAATGCCAACATTCTAACCTATAGCGACACGGTTGGTAGCGGGTGCTCAAACTAATGACCCCCAGTCAATGAGAGGTTATAGCAATTTCAAACCTTTGACCATATGGAGGCAGTCTTCTTACCTTTAAAACAATTTTTAAAGTGAAATTGCATTAAACTTCAAAATGATGGGCATAATTTTAAGAAAGTCATTTCGCACTGATTTATACACTTGGACAATTGAATATGTATAAGTAAACTCATTTTATTTTTATTGACTTAATATTGATTAGTTTTGTCAGATGTATGTTAAATTATTTCTGCAAATAAGAGGGTGCAGTATGGCGATTTTGAACTTTGACAATCCCCCACAAAGAAAAAGAACTTTAAAACATCCATACAATTAATACTTCAATAATCATTAGGAAAACCATAAACATGTATTTGATAAACTCGAAATACTTCTGATAGATGTTGTTATATGAAATTAAGTATAGCTTAACATCAAAGAAGTATATATGCATACATGTACGTAAATTTAAACAACAAGTATTTGTATGGCGAAATTTGTTTCCGAAGCAGACATAAAATCAAACGAGACACCAGCGCTTTGATTTCACGCATTTACGGATTCTGCTGGACAATTACCTAAATTAGTGCAATGGAATAATGGGATATAAATGCATTGATCGAGTTTGCATATTACAAAATGTATTTACGTTCCCGCGTTTGATAATTTAGTTTAAGTGAAGACCATAATATATATATACTCAGTTCCAAAAGAAAGTGTGCACTTTTTTATTTTAAATATCTCCATTTTGATAAAACGTATCGGTCTGGAATTTCGAACACCACCTTTGTACAGAATTTGCTATCGATTGAATGTGATGTCAATACACATGCAATTAAGCAAATAATTGATACCAAAATTTTGATACCAAACATCATATATTTCTGTCAAAAATAATACATTAAATTAACAAAAACCGAAGTGTACACTTTCTTTTGGAACTGAGTATATCTTACTTCATACCTTGGCTATTATTTTAAAAACAATATTGATTATAGTATGTACTCACTAGAAGTAAATAAGTTTGAGTCCTCGCCTTGAACCTCTGTCACTGGCTTGCAATTCACCACCGAAGTAATAACCAGAATAGTAACTAGCCATTGATACCCAGGCAGTGTCATCATTTTTGTTCAGTTGGATAAATGTTTAACAGTTACTTTGTTCGCAGATACGAAGGAAACTTGTCAAAGTCAACAAATTATAACAGCGAGACCCTTTTCCAAACAGTCTTAATTTAAAATCACATTGGTTGTTAACTCCGATTGCTAACCCAACTACAGAAATCATCTATGAGTCCGTCATGTTGTTAACAGTGAATTTTATACGCAATTTGTAATACAACCGAATTTCTTTAAGAAAGCATGTCCTTTGTGAATAAAAACGTTTAATTAAAAACTTTCATTTAAATTCTTTACGCGGCTGTTTGTGCAATCTATTCCAAACGTGAGTATAAGAACGTAGTAGATTTGAAAATTAAAATTTTAATTTAGTTGATTACGCTCGAGATCTTATCGCTAACAAAGACACGAGTTTATACCAATGCCTCAAAACCGAGACCTACTTTAATACTTTACAACATTAAGGGGTCAGTCTCGTACATTGAAATTCCCAACCTTTGTCAACGTAAGTGCATCACGTTCAGTGTAAACACTACAATAAAGGCGCTCTTGACCACCAAACTATGTACAACATTTCTCGTGATGCAACCACTGTTTACATCAACTTCATGTAAGTTATATCCGCGAGTACATGGCTTTGTTTAGGGCTATCTTTTTGACTCATAAACACTGCCGTTAATTAAGTGGGCGATGGTCTGGTTATCAAGCAAAGGCGTCACGAGTTAACGTTCAGTTTGTTAAAATGTTTATAAAATACGTTCACAAAACTTGAAAGTGTTGATAAGGTATCAACAGTCGCAGTAACATAGTTTGCGGTTACGTAATTTTGAAACAAAGTAAATTGTTTGCTCGAAGACCTATTCATAGTTGTTATCACTCCTCTTTTATAGTAATTGTTGAGTTGACGTCATGATGTCATCATCATGATACAAAAAATACTTTCTTTGTACGCCCGTAGTATTGTTTTATCGGGTAGAACTGTCTGGGCATGCGCACCGATATTCTCTATCTTGATAAAGTAATGTATCTGAGGGTGATATACCGGTGAATATAGTATGTTGGGAAATCAGCTACAGACTAGTTAACCACGTGCTTTACTCAATTAACTAAATCGATACAATCCATTACAATAAAGAGATAATCCTTTTTTTGCTGAAAATAACTGCAGTTAAAGAGAAAATTAGATTACAATGACAATAACTTTATAAGTCCCTTCCCGGTTTCACCGGAGGAGGCAATAAATGATGTTTTCTTACTTAGGATAGCCACATAAGTATCAAAAAATATGTCTGTCCTATTCGTCCAGACATAATCTATATCATGTAATACATTATTAAGTAGATTGTGTTCAACAGTAACGGGTCTACTACATCGTGGGGTGTTAGTTTATACATAAAATGTACATTCTAAAGTCTGTGTTAATATAATGGCCCTGTGTCACTCTTAGCGTCTACCGTCTTTTTGTTAGGTCCTTTCCTCCTATACGAAATAAAATGTAGTCCCAGTTGCTCTGGAATACCTTCATAAAACGAGACAGATATAGTGTGTAACAGTCTCAGGTCTCCCATATCTACAGTTTTGTGAATCCTCTATACTTACCCTATGGTACAGTGCATGTATACGTCGGCTGATTGCAATAACCGCTTTACAAATAAGGCAATGGCGTCCAATTACTGGAATAGATGCAGCCAATATGTATGAGTTTCAATCACGTCCTGTCTCATTTGACACTTCATGGGCTAGTGTGGGCTTGACTTGTTTATGGTCTCTTTCTCTGTCTTAATTCAACGGGGTTCCTTTAGGGCCATTGTCTTCTCTCTTTTAATTCAGTGGGCGGTAACGGGATGCGCGCAGTTACGATGGCGCTACGTGAAGCTACGATGGCGGCGATACGCCAAGTTATGATAGCGATACGACTAGTTACGATGGAAAACATCACGAATCTCGTCATCGTGGTTTCCGTATTGCACATCGCAATCGTTGTCTTCGTTCGTCATTTCGCCATCGCGAACTCGCGTATCGTCATCGTGTTTTCGCGTATCGCGTTATTGTCACACATGAGTTAAATTGCTGCTACGTTGTCGAACACGTTATACCTTCTTCGTGTTTTACGATCCGTGATGCGCGAAGTCACGTATACGATACGCGAAATCACGATGACAAAGTGACGAACGTGATGTGCGATACGCGAAGTGACGATGACGATAAGCGAATTCAAGATGACGAATCGCACTGTTTTCCCATCGTTACTTCGCGTATCGCCATCGTCATTTTGCGTATCGCCATTATAACTTCGCGTCATCGCCCTGTACATTATTGGAGAGAGTGCGGTGGTCTTAACTCGACACTGTAGTTTCCACTGCAGCCTCTTTTGTAAGTCGGTGTTCTGTGTCATTGGGTTATGTCCCCTACGGCATCATCCAGTAGAACTATGTTTAGGACGGCTTTGGAAAACGTTTATGTAAGTGAAGTAGTCAATAGTTCTTTGCACACGTTAACAGTCTTTATTGTACACCAGCTTCGGTCAAACGAGAATTTTAGTGACTCTTCAATGTGTAGCTTATAAATACAATTTTGTATTACAGCTATATGCAGTCACATAATAGATAATGTATGTTGAACTGGTCTCATTTCGTTTTATCACGTCATCAGTTCAAGCTTACGTCGACGAGACAATACGTTTTGGTTGTCATTTTTGTAGCGTGAGGATTGACAGAGATATAGTCTTCTTTTCAATTTATGAAGTGACACACAATAGGGAAAAGAAGCGTTACATTGAAGGAGGGCTTTGCTTTAATTTAGAGGCAATTTAAATATGACATAAACAAAACATAAAAGGGCATTTGTTTTCAGATTTTACTCTTGACCTTGTGCATCTCAGAGGCTGGATTTATACACGAATATGCTGTCTTTAATATTTATTTGAAAAGTACTAATTAGTGTCAGTGACAGTGTTGTTCATATTCAAAAACGACATTCCACTTGGATGCATGGAAAAGTAACTTGGCTGAAATGAGAACTTATGTCAGTGACCCGTTTTGTCTAGGAAACAAAGGTAGAGATAACATCAATTTCAGTTTTATTGTCTTTGAATATGAATTATTTTTCGAAGCGATGTTTGCAGTGCTTACTATCGCCGTTGACAACACTGAAGGTGTCACACCGGTCAACAAGAACCTAGAAAATAGTTCTATACATTTTTGATGTCATCATTTTAAAGCTGTCTCCATGTTAACTGGATCACTATCAACTGTATTTAGTGCTGTTTTGTAATATTTTTTTACGTTTCTAATTGCTGAAGCATTTACTTTTTCTGTGTTTTTATGATGGATGTGTTCAAAGACTACTCCGCCATAGCAGGCATGACAGTTTATTAAAATTTTGTATAGAAGCTTCGGATATAGAGTGATAGCAAACATGTTCAGGTCAACATATAACTTATTTTAATGGTTATTGACGGTGGTAATGATGCAGATGAGAAATATGGACAGTTGATTAATCGAATTGTGTTATGAAGGTGAAAAGAAATGTGTTAAAGTACTGAATTTACTATAGAATAAAGAAGGAAAAATGACCGTTGCGACATCCGAAGGGGGCTCTTGACCATTCATAATCTATTTGATATATCTACGGTATTTTATAGATGAATATAAGAATCATTGACATTAGCTAGCAGATAAAAGAGAATCAACGGTGTTTCATATCCTATTCCATGTCCGTATTTCATTCCGTCCTCACGTTTATTTTTTAAATAAAAAAAGGATAAATTGAATAACAGATAAATAAGAGTGCAAACAAATTTGCTGAAGTAATTTGTTGTACTCGCATTTAAGAATCCGAGTGTAAAACCATAGTACCATTCCGACTCACTTCAAAACGGTCAAAATAAATGAACGATTTGCACACTTGCAAGAAATCTTATAATTTTAATTTTTTTTTCATTCGCTGATGAAAATTAGCTTCATTGCAACAATAACGATTTTGTTGTAAAATATTTGAATAGAAAATACAAAATGTGAAATCATAATTTAACATCTTAATGAAAGAAAACAACAATTACAAAAGTCCAAAATTGTGATTTTAATAGCACAGAGAAGTTGCTGTAAATTAGGCGAAAAATGCTTGAAATGTCACCATCGACAAATGCTTGATTTTGCCAACCCATGAGGACACCACACCACCACCCACCTCGTACCGGCCCAAAGCCATGCCCTGTAGGCAACGTTTAGGTTTGATAGAAATTATTATGCGGTTTCTATATTTTCCCAACAGCTATAACATCAGCAGTATGTGTATGGTTTCCGTAGCTGTTGTGTGTGTTCTTTAAAATTATTAAGCCATCTTTTTCATTTCATCGCTTCTGAGTACATGTAAGCTAACACAAAATTATTTCATTCTATTGGAAATAAAGAGACACATAAAGAAACTCATTGAAATCAATAAGAAAAAAAATGCATGGTCTTACTAGGGCTCGAACCAGTAACTATAAATTAAAACGAACATATTATACACTCTATCATTCCGGTCACAACCACGCGGCCAGACCTCATATCAAAACTACTTGTATACTTTAAAATCTATTGACCCGACTTACCTCGGCACTGGAGCAGTCTATTTTAAAAGTACAAAAACACGTATGACCTAGAAATCGAAGTTTTGTTATGAAATAACAAAAAAGAACCAGCAGTAACTTATTTCCTCGTGCATACGATTTGCTTATGAATTGAAGGGATGGATAGGGTAATTGTATGTACTATCAAAAGTCTAAAGTTAAATTTCGATCCTTCGTTAAGGTGACACCTTGCTTAAACGGTCAATATGTATGTGTATTTTACCAAAATAAAAACAATCAATCAAGCTTTTACCTATTTAAATACTAATCCACCAGGGATACCTGACAGTGACGTCATATTGTGTTTACAATTTCCAATTGTGCTTATGTTTCCAATATTTTCCTTTATATTGTCTTAGATTATGATCCTGTTTTCTTACATATAGCCTAAATGAAAACGTAGCCCAGAGGATAAAGGCGCTGTGGTCGAAAGGTACAGAGTACGAAACCTGCCAGAGGAACCCTTTTCCTGCACGGTATTTTTTTCTCAATTGTATCCTTATCTTGATTTTCTCGTGCTTCACGAAGAAGGCAAGTAACACCGGATACAGCTGTATTCGAAGCAAAGCATATGCAAAATCGGATACAGCTCCCTATGTTTGCTTTATTAGAATATATAAAGAACCATGATCCCTATGTTAAAAATGTCCACAGATAAAAAATAGGAACCTTAATTACCTAAAACATCTAACACATTTGCAATATACTGCATATTACATATATTCCGTACGTCTATTTGTCTCACCATCTGTCTGTTGTCCTACCCTGTCTGTTGTCTTATCCGTCCGTCTGTCAGGCCGTAGTGTACCCTGACGTGTATGAGCTTCAGTCCGTCAACATTTGTTTGCCTTATGTGCTATCGTCATATGAAAACAATGAAGGTTTAATGAAAAAAAAATGTTTCTCCAATATCAGCAAAAAGGTAATTAAAGTTCAAATTTTCATTCAACTGTCCGCACAACATGTGCCGACAAAAGGACAGACATCCCAGGGCTAAGTAATGCATCCTGAATTGCAGTATGAATCTTTGTTATTCTATAATAAATTCTTTGCCGCGTATTTGTATAAACGAATGATACGTCTTTGTTGCATCGGGACACTGGGGCGCTCTATTCGAAAAAAAAAGGTACAAGAACCCCGAATACAGCTCCCATTTGATAAGGGGAGCTGTATTTGTTGATGCGCACCGAATACAATTCTCCGGGGAGCTGTATTCGTTAATGTGCACCGGATACAGCTCACTAGGGAGCTGTATTCGAAAGGAGCTGTATCCGGTGTTACAAGGCATACAACATAAATTGTGAGACAGAGACAGCTGACAGTGACAGTGAGACAGACACATGTTGACTGGCGCTGATACAGACACATGTTGCATGAACATTTGCTATATTATATAATAAAATAAATGATTGATAAAAAATAGAACCGAAAAAACAATAAAAACCATATGAAAACAATTTTTCCCCAAAAAAAGAAAGCAAATGTTAACAGGCCTTTCCAACTTTATGAATTTTGCCCCCGAGAAAGAAAAACATAAATATATCTCGCGGACCACAAGTTTCGAACTAGCATCGCCTGCATGTCAAACAGACAGCACATCCACTGGGCCATACCTTACTTTGAACATCTCAGTTGATAGGGACACATTTCTATCTGTCATAAGTACACATTCGTTTTGGGATATACCATGCTTATTTATAGTTTGTTGACAAAATGACGTCACTGTCAAAACTTGTTGGTGGATTAGTAGGTCATTTATATCAGAATACTTCTATCTAAATTTGCTAACATTTTGTTTGCAGATAGACACCATGGTGTGTGTTTAACGCACGAAGAGCACGGGATTTTTGCGGCTGTAATAGGGTGACCTTGAAGAAACAAAACTCTAACGTGAAGAGAATACTATTGTGTACGGTATCTGTTGTCAACAGATCATATAAGTACACATTGATCACGCATTAAAGATAGTGCACTTTAAATTGGATTTAATGACATAAGTATGTTTATATGATATATACTAGTGAAACGCAGATAATTGCAAACACTAACAAATGTTCAGCCGATTTGTTCGAACACATCTGTGGCGGCCGATTGTGTTATAATATAATATATATACCCTTTTATTTCCCCATTTCTGAGATACATATCAACATAATGTAAGAAACGAATATATACGATTCATGATTGGTTATATAATGAGAAATTTAACAATTGAGAGCATTCTATAATAGCAAAAATAGTGACTGTTCAACATTTCATACAGTAAAGAACCAGTATTGCGCAGACATGTATGCCGTACTTTCGAACTTTGTTTCATACCTTTTTTGTATATTTTGATGATGGGTACCTCTCGTTACAAATGCCTTTTCTGACCTTTTATGCACTATATAAACGAATTAAGGCTCGTTGCATCTACAGGGATGTTTACATTATATATTGATGGTGATTTCTTTTTGTTAAGGCTATGTAGTTTTGTTGAAAGTTGAGCCAAAAATGGATTTCAAAAATAAAAGATATTTGTTTAATTAAACCTAGTTAACCTTTAATTTTGACGTCGAAGTACTTTTATGATATTCAGCCACAAAAGTTGCCAGGTATGTTCCTGTTCTTCAACATTTACATAGGGCAACATACACACGCAACTCCAAATGTACATCATAACATCTTAAAGAGTTTCTTCTTTGAAGGCTGCAGTTAAGGGAACAGGTCACATTAATAACTGGACGCTGATCTGCATAACTGTTGTTTTGTCACAAAAAAGTGACTACGTTTGAAAAAACATTTTTTTCTGGCGACTTATTGTAATAACATGAAACCAAAAGTAGACAGTTTTAATCCCAATTTTTTAGCACAATAGTATTACAAAAATGTAGATAAAGATTTATCAATGGTTACAATTGGAATACAACACGGCTAAAAGTGGAATGATTCAAACTATACAGTTACTAACCTCATAAAGCTTTGTTAAATTGTAATGTGTCAAATGTCGAAACAAACTACGCTTGTCATCTTGTTTTATCTTGAATGAGTATTTAATATTTGAATTAGTTTGTTCTTCCGCAGAAAAGCACAAGGTACTTGCTGAAATAACACTTAATATTATAACCCAACTGAAATTACATCTGGTAAAATGTTTATTTTTTACTAGGTCCGCCATTCTAGTGTTATTTATCTGGTTACATCCGCATTGTGATTATAAAGACAAATTCGGAATACATGTTAAAACTTTGATACAGCACAAAGTAGATACGCGGATATATATGAAATGAATAAATAGCTTTTAAACGTACATATTTTAAATTGTGTGCAATAAATAAAGGCTTTTCAAAATTAAAATCGAACGTGTTCTGAAATCTTAAATGATATGTGCTGATAGTTTGGTAATTTGTCCTATAACATCAGAGCTGAACGACGCCGTGGAAAAATATTTAAACCATGGAAGCTGTATTGTTTCAACTAAATCTCAATGTATATGGCCATGAGATCTCATTCCAGTTAATGACCAAGTAAGAGCAGAAACGGAGCCACGCCAAGCAAAACATACTACATTAGAGTTAATTGCACTATCGCAGGAACATTTCTTGTACCTTCAAGTAAATGTGTATAGCAAAGTTTGATACTTGAACCAGAAATTGGAATATGTCATCAGAAAACCTTCTATGTCTGAAGTTGCTTATCCTCAGGTCCAAATTTTGGCAATGCTGGGAGAAAACCTGCAATATTTCAGTTTGTTTGTATTTTTAAAGCTACATGAGAAAACATATTCACCAACATCTGAATTAATGTTCATGGTCATAAAATCGAAGGCCTGACTATTAGCCCAAAGTCCTAGGCAACTGTTTCATCAAATAAATTCAAACGGTAATTTTCGCCACTAATTCAATTCATTTTTAGAAAGAATGTGTATGACAGTAAGGTCTGAGTCAAATTGGATTTTTGGCTCAATCATACCAACGATTGCGACACGTAAGGTGAAGACATCAACAGTTTACAAGTCTCAACATTTTAAGGTCACAGTTCCCATTTTATTTTTGTGACATAATGTCAGAGTCTACATGATCTGTACAGAAATTAGGCGATGTTATTTGAAAACATAAGGCACTGCATCAACATTTTATTGAATCCTTTTTGACATTCATTTGTCAAAGTCGTCATCTGATTTTAAATGAAATGTATTTGGCAACTAGAATTTAAAATGTACTATGATCTATAAATTTAGTAAAACTTGCGGCAATGTACCATTTCTAGAGGATGCTAACACAATATAATCAGAAGTTTGCATTTGGTTGTCCTTGAACCATGGTTAGAAGGTGCAACAATTATAAATTGATAAGAAATTGAGGGTTTTTAGTAAAAACCTAGAACACTTGTACCTAGCCAAGTATTTCTACAAAAGTATTCGGACTTTTCTAGAGTTCTAGAAATTAAAGAGTGTCCTCTTTAGATCAGTGTTAGTGCACTTGACGCAAGAGCGGAAGGTCGTTTGTTTGAACCCCGCCGGAAGCTGGACTCTAAATTTCGTTTCATCTCCCATTTATCACTTGTTATTTCTCATCATAATTCAGCAAAAACTGCCTTGTCAAAGTTCTTACAACTTATATTAATCGCTCTCGAGACTCATTCTAGATGGAATCAACCTCGAAGAGAGAGAGTCAATGTGGAATTATTTGTGTCTTGCATAAGGAAATAAATTTCTCTATTAGTAACGACTACGTCTCTGCTAACTAGTCCGAAAGAAGGAACGCTGGTAAAAGGAAATTCTTAGGACATAAACTAGCGTGTCCGGAGTATAAAGTGACATATTAGCTGAGTAATAGCCCAGTAACAGCGAAGAAGATTGTAAAAGAGCACCGCAGAATATCAAGGCAAAACTGTCCCGTGCCAAGGTGTGCACGAATTGAGCCAATGGAATAGTATAACAGAGACAGTGAGTACAACGGGAAACTGGGAAAGTAATAATTGAAAAGCAGGTGAAAAGCAGTTGAAAAATGAATTTAACAGAAGAAAAAGAATACACAGCAATGTTTGGCAAAGACACAGAAGAACGATATACGACTATGGCAAACAAAGGTTTGCAGAGAGGAGAAGGCAAGGTGAGGGAGCGGGAAAAAGAGATAAGGCAGACGAGAACAAAAACGAAAAGAAATTAAAGCTTCTTACTATTGCAACTATGGGGTATGGCGCAAATAATTTCTGAGTGAGACATGCATATGTTTTAACATTAATGGCTATTCAATGATGAGAACAGGATTCATTTGTGTTGATGTATTTTACATTCAGTTATTTCTAGATCTGATAAAGTATAACAAAACATATTATAAAACTATTTTTATCAAATATCAGGGTCATCCAAAACCATCTGAAAATGGTTTAACTGTAAGAATCTCATTAGTTTTAGACACTATATTCAATGTATTCCAAACGTATAATAGCTGCATTGCATCGTATCCGTAATATCCGCATTTCTCTTTGATTAAGCTAGCACCGGAGAAAAGGTAGAATAGCATACGCAAAACTCTTTTTTTAAACGTTTTTATCTTTTTTTATTTTGTGTATAAAGTATGTAATCCAATACATTTTACAAAGGTATTTTCAATAGATAAACAAATAAAATTAATCTAATGATGGTGTTCATGATTACAAAAAGAAACAGGACATTAAATGTAACAAAATCATGTATTAAACAACGCTTGTAGCTAGGTGTAGTCCCCTTTACCAAAACAGGTAAGAAAGTTAATTGTATTTAGTGACCTGCTTCCTTTTGTCATCATGAACACACTAAATGTCTTGAGATTGAGAATATCTTTGCAAAAATGTATAGGTTTACATACTTACCAAACGCAATATAAAGATTAAATTGTGTAGCACTTAAATTCTAGCGACCTATAATAATTTGAAGTTGAACTTACAGTTTCTACGAGTTTGTGTCAACAAGGTATAACTCAGCTCCACTAAAAAAATTAATTTGATTCCTAACAGGTATAAAAACAGATACAAAAATGTCTTTAAATGTACACAATGTAAATTGAAATAGTTTCTTATGCGTGCAACCAGTTGCATATATACGGTCTCATACAATAGATATAAGCTGTTCGATCTGAAGCTGGTACAACTTAGTTTCCTTACTTCACCAGCATTTAAATATAAATATATGTAAAATTGATACACTTGTAGTACCTCTATAACTATTTAATATTTACTGTTACTGGAATGCGTTTTTTTGTACTTTTATCTCGTGTTACTTAAGAGCTTAAAATTATGAGGGAACAACTGAAACAATTAACGAAATATTCATCTAAGATATTCAAAAATAGTTCACAGGTATGTGTGTAAACTTGCTCTATATGTATATCAATGGTTATCACGCAATTTCAAAACAAAAAAAATAAATTTTATTGATGCAGTGAATATCTAGATCATGAAATAAATACGAGTTGTTCTGTGGATGACACACTGGCCTCGGCCTATATGGCAGTGGAACAGCGCTTGATCCCCGGATAGGATACACGGGGTGTGCCCTTAGGGTAGGCTCAATACGAGCTTCTGTCCACCAATCTGCGAATGAGTACCACTAATGAATAGTTACAAGTTCTTTTTCTTACAAGTAAAACAGTTAATCATGGTCAGTGTCTTGGGAATGACAAATAACAACAAAGCAAACTTGCTTCGTAAACAAGCTCAAATAAATTACTAGTGTAAAACTAGGGGTGGCAAATTAGATCCCACTTTCCACAGCCGGTTTTCAGTTAAATTAAAAACCTGAGATTCCATATGCTGATGCTAAATACAAAGGAACAAACAGAAATACATGTCGGTATGTTAATTGATATGACGCCTCTTCAGTATCGTACATATTTTCGAAAACGTGTATGTGTCAATATTCAAACGAACTCGTTCCGTTACAAGAAGAAAATGCACCACATCCACTCCAGTCACAAACATACTGAAAGATCTTAGTCATGTTCCTAGAAAAAATGTCACATTTAATTTGTAAATGATGCATCAAAAGCCGGTCTATCGATAACTTGCCTACACTCACTTGTTATATATCTTAAAAATATCGTAAGAACAGATCGAGGCTAGTTAGGAAGAAAGGGCTAAATGTATTCTGCTATAAGGTTTAATTAAATATGTTATTACCGAGATTTAAAGCTTCAAAACGAGTAAACCCTGTTAATAAAGAGCTTGAGATTATTTCGTATATGAATTTATTCCTGTATAAAAAAGTAAACGTTCAATATAACTACCAATGTGAAAGTAATGTACACGTAGTTTAAACGTTTTCTTTTTATCAAATTATCAATGACCTTTTGAGGTTGAGTGCACTACTGAATTCTAGTTAACTTTTACACAACACTCTAACCTATAATGACGAGGAGCTACTAGAACAAAGACGTATTTATTTCACAACAACATGCAACAATTACAGACAATCAGGATTTCGTATAGGTTGAGGAGGAAGGTCTTGTAAAATGAGAAACTATATTCCCCGCCTCACAAAAGATTGAAAAGAATGTCGAAGGGATAAGATTTAAATTGAACAAGAATATATGTGATGAACTTTTGACCTTTAGTTGTAACCTTGATCTAGAAATGGGGCGGATTTTACAAGAGTTCGCTTCTGCATGTTGTATCGGTGACATGATAGCCGACCAAAGTTGAATTAAATCTCTTGAAAGCCTTTAAGAGATAGGCTGGAGAGGGTACTTAATGAAAGAGTGAAACCTTTGGCCTTAAGTTATGCCATTGATCTTGAGACGGCGCAGTTCACATTGGTTTTCTACATTGTATCGTTGAGATACACACTTGATCGTAAGAGATATATTTACCTTTATATTTTTTTACTGATTCTTATCTTAGATGTAGAACCTACATGCATTTATCAGTAAGATACATTCATTACTAGCATATGCCGTTGCTGATGAATATTGAGCTTCCAATACCATATGAATGATAAAGCCACGCAAGCAAGCCAAACTGAATTTGATGCATATATCAATACATTTTGTGTTAATGTTATGTTAATAAACGAAATAACAATATGTTATATCAACCAATATGAAATGTTGAAACAAATATATTCTTTGGGGCAATTATGAAGCGTATTAAGTGAATATTTGTAATTAACAATATTAAGCTAAACATAAAACAATAAGATATAAATTACTATTTGTAAAACTCCATGGCTATGCTCATTACATAAACATAAGCTTTAAAGCTAAGAATCGGGTATCAAAAAGAGTAACAACAGAAATTACCATATACAGCAATGTAAAACACACACTACTTCTGTCAATCATTTTACGAAATTTACTGCTGTTTTCAATCAACAGTTGTACAAAAATAATACTTACCATAACTATGAACATGTATTATATAATGCAAAATGAATTCGTGAAGCGTTAACATGTGTTTAAAAAAAATAAAACAAAAACTAATATGACCAGTATTAATAAATCAATTGTTACAACGACAATGAAAATAATAACAACAATAATGCAGAATTTGCTCAAATTTGGCACACAGTAG
The DNA here is from genome assembly GCA_022818135.1 of Saxidomus purpurata. Taxonomy (NCBI): domain Eukaryota; kingdom Metazoa; phylum Mollusca; class Bivalvia; order Venerida; family Veneridae; genus Saxidomus; species Saxidomus purpurata. Next base: position 34,322,886 of record JAFMSR010000006.1, on the reverse strand, counting down.
AGATTAACTTTATGTAAAATGTAAAAGTAGAATTCGGAAGACTTTAAGTTTAAGTTTATTTCAGCTGATTTAAAACATACCAGGTGTTACACACAACTAGACATGTTTGCCGTAGTAGTGGAATATTCTTTGATTTGTATGACTACTGTAGACAATATGTTGTACCTTTAGAATTGACCGTTAACAGGTACATGAATATTTTTGACCAAATCATTTGAATTTAGGAAAAAGAGCGCTATTGTTCTTTAGAACTGAAAAAGACTTATTAAGAAATAATGATTGTGAAAAACACTATGAGATAGGTATCGTTTGTAAATACTTTTTAAATAAGCATATAATCGAACTGAAGTGTTCGTATATTGGTACACATTCACACATTAATCAATTATATGTAGTAGTTTAGCGAGTTCATAGTTTTGAAAATTATTTGAAAAAAGACGATATATCTTAAAACAATAGAGGTCCAAATGTTACTTTTGAGTCTTTAAAGTTAGTTTAAAAGGTTGCTTATGATTCAGCAAGAACAAAATCGTCGCTATTTCCGATACTAGGAACACTTTCAAACACAATTCCTTCAGAACAGGGTTGTAAGGGTCTATTGCATCGTTTCTTTATCAAGTATAAAACTAAGAGAACAAAAGCTATAAAAGCTAATGAGAGTAACACACACAATGCAATAAGAAGTGATTTTTCAGTCTCGGATTCTGATAATGTTAAACTAGGTGATGTCAATGATTTTAAAGTTGATGTATTGACATCATGTTTAGTATCGTTTCCTTTATCACATATGACACCATGAAAATGATAATCCTGTGAAATCGCCTTATCAGTAGTCCCATATAGTGTTAAAGAGATCTCACTAACGTACATGTCGGTTTGCCCTGAAAATAGAATAATCACTAAGACATACCTTAAATGTGAGGTACAGTAACAACAAAACCTATGCAGTTGTTAAATGGACAAAGGCAATAGGTCTCTTCTAAGAATATTTTCTTTTAGCAAAATAATAATTATAGTATAGGATGTAGCTAATGAAGTCCGACTTCCCTTATGTTCAACGCAAAAAAGGCTATCGACAGTCGTTTTTTCGCTCCAATCGCTATTTTAATGATCGCTTAGTCAACCACATGGGGTGAAGAGCCGGATCATATAGGACCGCAATGAATGGAACGAAGAAAAAAATCCCATTAAGTATTTTAATTGCACATTTCCCAGCTTAAACTCGTATACATTATATAACGAAGTGAAATTACGTTATTTAACGCTACCGCGATTTCAAAAAGAAAATAGACTCGTCGTCAACTCACTGTGAAAAAAGACCACAAACAAAAAGAAAATGTTAGTAGTATAGGAGGTAGCTGGTGAAGTCCGATTTTCCTTATGTTCAACTAAGTTCAGCACATGCAAGAAAGGGCTATCGAAAAAAACTGTATAACTCTTAGTCAATTCTTTCCTTGTTCCTTTACCGAAAACGGATTGATATTTACCTGATGCATTTTAACGAAGCAGGTTTGGTGCTTTTAAATAATTTTCATTTTAATTTTATTGTAAGCTGAACAACACACGTTGTTGTGGTAAGATTATTAGATAATATGTCCCAAAGCAGCTACGGTCACCTTGCAAAGCAGAGGTCCCTCGCATATACATAATTTGTATACACCAGCGTAACAGTAATTTTTCTTATTATAAACAGCAACGTTTAGTGATAACGAGAGTATGTAGAAGATGATGGAAAGTAATTCTCCTCTACAGCATAAGAAAATTGGCAGGCGAGGGAAGCATTTTAAAGAAATAGTTAGACAAACAAATATGTTGACGGTTTGACAGCGTGATTCGGTAAACAGATTCCTAAACACTTAGTGGAAGCAAGTCCATTCGACTAGATTTTGGGTGTTAGTTTAAGTCTCTAGAGTCCTCGTATACACAATGTGAAACATAGGTGAGGACAGGATGCTTTAGTGAAAATGTTGACAGATATCAGAACCATATTTATACAGGAAGAATCTGAAAGGCCTCGTCTGGTTCCAAACGGGCATGTGAATGAACACGTTCCGCTGTCACTGAGATAAAATATTGTCTGACCTCAACTAATTGATGTTGAATTATTTAAATTTATCAATATTCTTGTTTTTGTAGATTTGGTACAATACTTCTATACAATCAATAAGTTTCGTAAAATGTTTATTTATAACTAATTGTGTAGAAATATACGTACGCTCATATTGATATTAGTAGAAACGGGGAGTAGTTAGCTAGCTGGTAAGAATGTTTTTTATACTGAACGTATCGAAAATTTCATCTAAGACAATTTTCACCGCGTTTCCGTTTTTTAAAACGAGATGGGATAGGTTGTTGTAAATAAAGAACGATGTCTGTAACCATTCTAAAAGAAGTACACTTTATACGTACAAACCAGAAATGGTCATACACTAATGCCCACCAACCAATATCAGCAGATACCCATTCCAAATCCACACAAAAGCACATTAACGAGAAATCACTAAAAGACGGACACATCATTCCTAAAACAAAAGCTTCTTTAATGTAGTAGCTTAATTGAGTCGTGAATATTTTATTGAAAGTTCAAAGCTCCCAATGCAAAATGATGCGTGGTTATTTTCAATGTGATACTATTAATTTTCTAGTTTTAGCACTTTTGTCTCCGTACATGTCTGTACATTTCCGTTTTTTATAGTTGACGGTAACACATATCGCCCGGACGCGCTCGGCTATTATCGCCCTTCTCCGTATTAATTTCTGCACTCAATTGAGGCGTTGCACAAAAATATTGATATTAGTAGAAACGGGGAGTAGTTAGCTAGCTGGTAAGAATGTTTTTTATACTGAACGTATCGAAAATTTCATCTAAGACAATTTTCACCGCGTTTCCGTTTTTTAAAACGAGATGGGATAGGTTGTTGTAAATAAAGAACGATGTCTGTAACCATTCTAAAAGAAGTACACTTTATACGTACAAACCAGAAATGGTCATACACTAATGCCCACCAACCAATATCAGCAGATACCCATTCCAAATCCACACAAAAGCACATTAACGAGAAATCACTAAAAGACGGACACATCATTCCTAAAACAAAAGCTTCTTTAATGTAGTAGCTTAATTGAGTCGTGAATATTTTATTGAAAGTTCAAAGCTCCCAATGCAAAATGATGCGTGGTTATTTTCAATGTGATACTATTAATTTTCTAGTTTTAGCACTTTTGTCTCCGTACATGTCTGTACATTTCCGTTTTTTATAGTTGACGGTAACACATATCGCCCGGACGCGCTCGGCTATTATCGCCCTTCTCCGTATTAATTTCTGCACTCAATTGAGGCGTTGCACAAAAATATGGCGTACATATTTTGGGTAACGCTAAATAAGACATGTTTTAAAACAAGGCAGTAAATACATTGCACAAAACATGCTAAAAAGCCTTGTTGATTTTTAAAAAGTTTGTCCATCTTCGTCGAATTTACAGGGACAAAACTGGCTAAAAGCACAATCCTTTTCAAAAAAGACCACATACTTTTAATTTCAAATACAGTCTTTCTACGCTTATTTTTAAATGTTTTATTTTGAAATAGGGTTTTACTTTATAACATTAATGCCAATATTTTCTTTTTGTTTTTGTTCTTTTTTCACAGTGAGTTGACGCCGAGTCATTTCACCTTATAATATTTACTTTTTGAAATCGCGGTAGCTTAAACTAACGTAGTTTTACTTCATTACATAATAATATATACAAGTATTTCGCTGGGAAATGTGCAATTAAAATACTTCATAGGATTTTTCTTCGTTCCATTCATTGCAATTCTAACCCGGATGATTGACTAAGCGATCATTAAAATAACGGTCGGAGCGGGAAAAAAAACCGACTATCGATACCCCTTATTTGTGTGTGCTGAACTTGGTTGAACATAAGGAAAATCGGACTTCACAAGCTACCTCCTTTACTACTAACAATAGTTTTATCAATTATAATCTTCCATTAGCGCAATTAAATATTGATATGTATTGCTGTGTGTGCTTGAAATTATCAATATGGTGATTCAGAAAATGTATTGAAATGTTCTTACTCGTAGATTGGCGATCGTTTGCAAATACTTGTAATAACCATGTACCAAATGGAAGCTCGTCCCAGAAATGTACAGACACCAGTCTCAGGTTTCTTGCTTTTATAAACTTCGTCTGTCAAAAGATAATCTAAAGTGTTCTCAAGTATGAATGTGTCTTGTACATGAAAACCAATTTTCGATTACTTCCAATAAAATTAATTTCAAAATATACAAAAGCCTATCGTATGTATTTCTTTTTTACGTTACATTGTTGAAACACACTTTAGATTGACGTTCTTTGTATATCTGAATTTATGTTTAATTGTAATTAATCTATTAGGAAAATAACAAATATGTATGTACGAATTGTACATACAAATATTCAAATAAAATGTATATGAAATATAACAACCTCCTTGGATTTGTAGGCCACTAGGACAGACTTTGTTCCTCCCGGTGATTTTAATTCAATTCTGATATCATCTGAAGTCGTTTCCAGGTTCATTCTCACCATCACATGTTCAATAGTTGTCAAACAAGGGTGAGAGTCTGTTTTGTTGCATGCATGGCAAAATTCAAACATTTGTGTGCGCACCTTTACCTGTCTTTATAAACAAGTGTATATGTATGGCAACTGTACAAATGTATTCATTCGATGAATGTGCGTTTAATGTTTTATTACATACTTGCAAAGAATATGCCGGTATTGTGTTGGCGGGGAGTGAAGGGGGGTGGGGGGAATAATTTAATGGATGCTCACGAATGCAGTAGCTGAAAACTAGCAGCAATTATTGTTACATGCATTTGAGAAATAAGTTCTCTGTTAAATTATGTATATTTGACGTTTAACATACACACTGCCCAATATTTAAGAGCAAAGAGTAAATCCATTAAAATGTGTACATGGTAAGATTCACTACATATAAATGTAATGAATTGGATCTACCTTTATAGTCAAATAAGTCGACAAATCAGTGTATACAAGTCGGAAGGAAAACTATAACTATCACTAAACATATCTAAATACTACAACATATCTGTCTTGTCACATAAGATGCCTTCTCAAATTATATTATCATGCTAATGTTAATTTCGAGTAATGGTGAGCATGTTAATTTGAAATTCGGTACGTCGTTCAGAGTTTCAATGTGGATACAAAATATGGCCATATATATGACTTCTGCTCCGTAAGTGCAATCAGGACATTGAACCAAAATGGTTAATACAAGCGCTATGCACATCATCAGTGAATATTTGATCCAACCTTCATGAATATTCTTCAGCAGGTTAATAATATATAGTTCGAGACCTGGAGGCAGCACCGTTGGGTCATAAGTTCTGCGCGTCGTCTCTTAAAATGAACATTAAACTAAAGTCTAAAATAATTGGAAGGTTGCTAACTACTAAGAGAAAAGCTAAATTATGGGTATGTTCCACTGACAAAAGTAGTTCATGCAGACCTATATCATCCACACTATGACTTATATGATATATGTTTCATCACACTATATTTAACTGATAGAACACGGTATTTCTTTAGTAAACATAGAAGAGTATATTATATCCAAAACTTTGTGAAGAAATCTGATGCCACAGTCAGTCAAACTGATCAATTAACAATAGATATCGAGCCAGAAAAAATTGCTACAAACTTTAAACTAATATCTAATGGTACCTTTTGCTATAACTGTTGAGTGACTTGGATAGCAGTCGTGGTGTTGGGAGATGTTTTTCTGCCAGAGTAACAATCCTGCCAGCGTTGATAAGTCCAAAACCGAACATGTCATGAACTAGAAGTACAGGAGCAGCGTAAGAAATAGTATCATTTAAGCGATGGAAATTAGACCTTTTATTCTAGTTCGAAAAACAAGTGAGATGAAATATTAAGTTTACTTTAAATTTCATATTACGTAAGAATAAAACATGCTTAAGTAACCAAGTTTTACATAACTGGTATTCAGCACCGATCAGTTATTCGAAAATGAATACAAATATTATCTAAAAACATAATTGTCTACATACAATATCTTCCAGCTGCATTGCGTTTAAAATTTTTCATCTCTCGGAGGCCGTCACCATTAGAAGCAAGAACCAGCAGATGCTGAATGTCCCGCAGTGAGAGGTTATTACTGAAATAAAAAAAACATTAAAGTATTGTTAAGGATGTATCAAGACAATATAACAGACAGAAAGCGATTAAAAACAGAAAGGTTTTAAGTGTAACAATGGTAAACAAAACCCTCAATGCTATGTATATTTTCATAAAGGTACTGACTATTTATGCACAGAGAAATAGGGTGCTGTTGTTACTCAATACATCCTTAAGATAATTGCTTCAGATTCTGTTACATTTCGAGTAAACATTACTATGTGTAGGTTAGATGCAGTTATGTTCCGTACTGGATACTAGCATAATGCAAAGTGATTGGATGCTTTCTTGTACTTTCCTTAAGTTTTAATAATTAAAAATTAATTAAGATAATTTTCTATCACCAGTTTAAAAGATACAAATGTTATTATATTTAAGGATATACATACTTTGCTTCTATGGCCAGGCCGATGATTGCTGCTATTTGTGCGGTGGCTGCAGAATTACCCTTAAAACCAGTAATGCATTTGCTGTGTAGTGAAGTAGTGACCTGTTTAAAACAAGTTGCAGATTTATAGTTCATTATTTTAGTTTTCATATTCTCATCGTCTTTCACATCTTAACGAAAAACATGGTATCAAAACGTTCTTTGCTTCATTTTGAAGTGTTCCTGTAAAGGTAGATGTTATTACTATATTATGATCATATTGTACGCGCCGTTTTGTGTTAGGCCGCAGTCGTCTTGCAAACATAGTGAATGGTACTTCTTTGGAGAACAAGCATAAATTCTATTTCAAGAGTTCAAATGTTTTTACATTCAATAATGTAAAATAACCTAACGCAGTCTATTCAATTCAACATGAAATATATTTCTATAATAATTTTGTCGCAAGAAAACAAGCTATTTCGATAGCCGAAACGTGACATTGATAATAACGAATGACGCTCACATATATAGATTAACTGTATATGTTGTCATAGATGCAATTTGATATTGACTGATCATTTCAGTAGACGCAACCGGACATTGGCTGACTAATACAGTAGTCGCAACCTGATATGGACTGATCATTGCAATAGATGCAACCTGACATTAAATTACCATAGCCGAAGCTGACAGATTATTTCCTTCTCCAAGGCCAGATGTTAGAACACTTGCATCCATATAAATGTGTTTAGGCACTTTTCCATGCTTTCCGATACTGCTGACAGTTATTGTGTGAATATTGTTCGATAATTCGTTTCCAGGAGGACCTGATGGCACCACGTGTATGGTACCTAATCTTTTCCGACCCTGAATACAAATAAAAAAGTCAGAAACATAAATCTATAAATTTATCCTATTCCATCTGTCCTGCTTTATATTCCTCGAATATATCTGATGGTATAATTTACTAAAGTCATGGACTATCTACCAATTCCTGTTTTAACCTCTATGTTTTATTGTTTTACATAGATGGGTCAATACCAGTTGTTACACCCACCTGAAGGTGTGATATTAACCATAATAGTAAGTTTAGATACCTTACCATAATAAAGCAACCACCCATGTCTTTAACATCAATTAGTGAATGAGAAACAAATGAATATCTGTTCATAGATGGGTAAATATCAGTTGTAACACCCACTTAAAGGTGTGATCTTAACTACAGAAAGTAAGTTCAGATCACTTATCATGATGACGTACCCATGACTTTGATAAATATCCTGATCTGAATAGACAACACAGTCCTTTAAATCAGCAAATGAATGACAAAAACAAATATCAGTTTATAAAAAGGTAAATATCAGTTGTTACACCCACTTGAAGGTGTGATCTTAACCGCAGAACGTAAGTTCAGATCACCTAATCATGATGAAGTGACCATGACTTTGATAGATATCCTGATCTGAACTGGCAATACAGTCCTTTGCATCACCAATGAATGACAAACAAATGAATATCAGGCAATATCTTCTAGACTTCCTACATTCGATTTCAAAATGTAGTAATTAACCTTTCGACTTACATTTTCTGCTCCATGTCTAATTGCTTCTCTTGTAGCCAAATCCAAAACATCAAAGGCTTTTATTGGAGCCCAGGCATTTGCATAAATGTCAGTGCTATTAAGCTCGTGTACAAGTGCTCTGGCAATTACATCTGACCGTGTCCAATGACTAGGATCTAATTCCAATCTATCGTTTTTGGAGACCTTTACCCTATATATCTTCAGTGCTGTTAACACAAACAAAATTGAACTTATATTGAAAGGTAAATGCAAAATAAATTAAGGTAATTATGCTTCGGTTTTCAACTTTATCTGTTCTATGTCAACTGATTTGAAAAAAACAAAAGAAAGCTATTTTGTTGCAGGTGCATAACTAGGATCTAGATCTATTTTATGCAAGAATTCAGAAAAAGAAGTCAGATGCGTTTCGACCTTCGAACCCACAGTTTCATGATTACCTGTTATCGTTGCGTTGTATGCAATACCAGCACTACATAGATTATTCCCTTTCGTAGCTGCTACTATACTTGCCACTTTATTTCCATGACTGAAAAAAACAATTAGTTTACAACGTTTTCTATTCGTTTTAAGATGGTGTGTAATTAGGATACATCGTTATAAAAATAATGTCTAGCTATTTTAAATATGAAATGACCTTTTTAGCCTTTACGTTATTGAAATTCTGATAAAAACAGATATAAAACCTGCTCGTGCGTTTATACAATGTTTTCTAGCGTGAGTGAAAACAACATCAACGATAAAAATAAAGAAACTGAAAATTGCAAAGTGCCACCCGTGTCTATTTCATAAAGTTAGAAAACAGCAATGTACTGTACATACTCTGTGTAATGTGAAGCTTTCTCCTGTATGTTATGAAAGAATTCTGGGGTAACATCACTACTTTCATCCAAAAAGTTGTAACTTAGATTAGTATTCTAAATAAACACAAAATAGAAAAGAAATAACTAAACTAGTAAAATAAGTAATGTAAATAAATGTAAGCAAAACAAAACACAACTGAAACAAACGCCGTACACGTTGTTTACATGAAATTAATTTACAATTGTCTATATGTTTTCCATTAGTTGCTAATGCCTTTTTCAAAATTGGACGAAGCAATTAGAAGTGGGCATAACTTGAAAACAACCATTCCTTTGACAATATTAAAGAGGCACTCCCTACATCTAGCAGATTATGTTCTCGATACATAGATTATTTGTTCAATGAACCTAAAATGATCAATAAATACAATTTCAAAGAAGATCAGAAAAATGCCTAATTTTACCACAATTAATCAATAAAGAGGCTTTCTGTAATAAATCGCATCCACCCATTAATTGTACAACAACAACTCTACATAGATCATTGAATGGTTGACGATACTGCAGTATACTTTAAACAGCTGATTTTATCGATAATGACTGGGAATGCATAGCTGAAACTTTTGGAAGTTATAATACTTCCAAAGATTCTATTATTTATGTTTTAGAGGTTAATATTTAGTTCGATAGGGTATGTCCCTTTAAAAATGTATACTCTAAATATAAGATCAATTTAAATAACATCAAAACATGTTTTATCCAAATAATCGAAACGAAGCTAAACATTACATCGATTATATGATTATAGCATAATCATTCGTGTTGTCGTTCTGTAAAACCTTCATAAATACTTTTTTCATGATGTTTAATTGGATAGCGATTTATCTTAAAACTTCACCGTGCATAAACGAGACATTTCGTCTTGAAAATTGATTTATATATTACATTTTTGTAATTTACATACATTTAGCTCATTGCAAACGATTTGAGAAAATAGTCTTCTCGTTATGGGGAATGTCCCTTTAACCAATTCAATCCTGGAAATGTTTAGTCTATAACAAATGGGAAACGTTAAACATCTATGATAACAAATGAACTGAAAACAAAATCAAATAAATTAAACTACAAAAGTATTAAAATGTTAAAAAAAGGAAACAACAAGTAACTATATGGTTCATACGATATTATCTTTCAGATCAAGAAGCTCTGTGTTTATTCCGACGTCTGTTATAGTAATTGACACTCCGCGGGCAGAATATCCGCGTGACCAAGCTTCCGGAACACCAAGTCCGTAGTAATTATCACATACAAGGTTCGGCTGCAAAATAAGTGTGATTATGTCGTGTGTTTCTGTTACAAGTTAGCACTGTATATGTTTACTCACAAAACGGTGTTAAATACAATATAATTAATAATAACTTTTGAAACAGGTAAATTGAGTCTTGTTGTTTTGTCCCCATCAAACAATATATAAGCATCATATTTGTCGGCGTATCATAACAGTAGTAGACAGTCGTAGGCGGTAGTTTGTAGTTAGGATGCCGTTCCAGGTAAACACTTTCCATGTACACATTATATCTAATCCCTTTGTTATTTAAATTACCTGACTGCGTTGAGCAGGCGATTTTAGATCAATTAGAATCTATATTTAATTGATATTGTACATATCGATGAGCCAACACAGCTTTCTTAATTTCAATAAATATATATTGTTGCATATATATTTACAGTTGCAGTCATATTGTTGACCCGTAGTTAGCCCAGCTACTAAACTATGACCTCAGATGGTTGAGATATTGGAACCCTTATATATGTATTACAATCTCACACAGTAACAGTGTGGCTCCCTAAAATTATGAACACACAAAACTCCCTCAACTGTAAAATTTCTATTGGCGCATTGTTGCAATCATATGATTATGTAATAGATAGGATACTGTTTGCGAGAATTTGCGAGAATAGTAACGTTATTTTGAGGAGGCATATCTTCCGAGAAATGACATAATTATTCGAGTTAACAGTACTCGAGCTTTTGTAACTGTTCTCTTAATCATGTTCTCTATTGTTGATAAATTACAGTTTTCAGCTCCGCCCCTATACACAATGCAAATTATCAGAAGTACAGTACATTGTTTTCCTATAGATATATGCAGTACAAATATATACTTCGTATTTGTCTTTGTTCCACTACAAGATACACTTGCTCAACAGAAAATTCAATTAGATCCTATCAAAACTTGTAACATTAATGCCATGGAGTAGAATAGGAATAATGTTTTCTTCTTCTTCTTTTTCCAATTAAAAAACAATTTAAATGAAATAAAACATCAGTTCTTTTGTACTCCAAAGTATTATTCTTTTAACTAAAAAAAGGCGACGCGAAAAATCACTTTATAATTTAGCTTAAGCAAACATCCTGATGCATCACGATTTTACCATATATAACAGATTTAAAGTCTTACAGGTGGCAGTTTATATGATGTGTGTGTTCTAGCGGACTGATGTGTGTGTTCTGCCTCCTTACCCTCTGGTCTTAAGCTGTCGTCATACTCTCTTACAGGTTCCACTTTGATGATCTAGCAAATAAAAATTAAGCATTGAAACTTACGAAACAGTTTCTTTTGATTCCAATATATACACTCGTTTTATATTTTTAGTTTCTTGTGATTCCAATATTGATAATTTATAACAGAAAAAAGGACGTCGTCTATGAACTTAAAATGTTCCCGATAAGACAGAATTGCCACAGAAATTCTAGAAAAAGATTTCCTTTAAACATTATATGCAAGAACAATACAGGTTAAACTTCCTAGAATGTTACATAAATCCAAGCTGTGTCTCAGTTACGCCGAATAAAGTTATATTCTCAGTGTATACATGTACACGAATATATAATGGACCTTTACCTTGTCTCTGTAGTACTTGCTCTTTCTTGATATTGCACGAAGTAAAGCAGACTGCCTCTTTGTTCCTTTATATTCAAAAATATACGTCGACGGTGTAATCTGAAGACAGATTATGTAGTTGATACTGAGATTAAAGCAGTACATTTCAGTCTTGGAACCATTTTAAGGCATCTCCGAATCTTGACTAATCAACGGAAATGGGCCTTGTACATGTAAGCAAAACATGGTCTTGCTTGATCTTGTTAGGACTTGACGTGTTACCTACTTTTGTAAAATTGTTTACAACATTTCAGAATATACCGACGTTATGTCTCTGACAGGTGACAATGCTATAGAACTGATATTAAGTTGGACCAAAGTCAGATCATTGGTTTGGTGTGGTACGCATCCCACTTTTGATAACCCTTGTTTTAGATTTTGGTTCAACATTTCTCGACACATGATACCATTACCACTGAACACTTGATATTGCTATACCGTTATAAGTATATGAACTTTGTTTGAGTCAATTATAATCGGCTTCTCACAACTAGCCGACGACACAATCACACCTGTGTGAAGTTCCATGCCTGTCGAAACTATACAGCGGTGCGGATATATAAATGGACAACCGACTCTGTGAATTCCGGGTATTCAGAAGTATCTAAGAATAGATATACAATGTATACAAAGACAATGCATGACATTTTGGTCATTGTTAACAACAATACATACTCTAAAGAGTAACCGTGACCTTTTATAATATATATTCTAGTCAATTTATCATTTCATTTGTGTATAAAGGCCCAACTTTTGTGTGTACAAAATAGGCTGAATGCTTGAGTAGTTTTCACAACAATGAGTTTACTGCTTCATTATGCATTTCCAGGAATGTTCTTAAGAATAAATTAGTAGCGTTTGGTTTCATAAATCGACACAGGAGGGCTACCATGTAGCAGTTGTTAGCCACTATTATGTTACAGTATACTACTATTTTGAAAGCATGTTTTAAGCCTACATCTCATATCCCTGTACATTGTGAAATACTCAACTGATTGTGAACACAAAACGATGTTAATTCCTTGCACAATACGTTATAATAAGCAAATGAGAAATAGTTTAAAGGTCGATTTTAAATATCTATTGACAATTTGTTTAACATGGTTTTATAAAGAACTTACGAAATAGTACATGTACGTTATTCTGTGGTTCAAAACTTTGAGGAAAAAACGAAAACATATATTTAAGCACAAGGCCGTGTATGTATGCTGATAGAACAGTGATTTATTTTCAGTTAGGGTTTGGTGTTGTCTTTCTTGACTCCAGTCTATGTTTGGTCAAAGTTTAGGTGACCTATGGCTACTTAACTGTTTTTGTAATTAGAATGACTATTATACAGCTTAATAATTCATTCACAGCAGAAATGTATGTAATAGACTTTTGTAAGTATTAATCTCTACGGGCAGTAGAAGAGAACATCAGGGATTACAGACTATACTAGGGAAGCTAGGCCCATCATTAGACTACATATTTGACACAAAATGATTACCCAAGTACAAGAGAGAAGACAGTTTTATCAGTACAGGATAAAGTGATGCCTGTATTTGTTAATGACCTTGTAAAAACAGCTGGAGAAATCTATGGAGGATAGATAACGTGCAGGAAGACATTATTTCATGATTAATGAATGCTTACTTTGATTCAATCTGACGTCTAAATTCTAGTTAAATTACTGTTTACAGTATTTACACGTCTAAATTAATACACTAAAAAAGTTTTTTTTGAAGGCTGTAGTTAAGGGAAAAGGTCACTTTAACTTCTGGACGTTGATCTTCATAACTGTTATTTTGTCACCAAAATAGTGATTACGATTGATTTTTTTTTCGGGCGTGTCCGAGTTATTGTAATAACATGAAACCGAAAGTAGGCAATTTTAATTCCAATTTTAGCACAATAGTATTACAAAAATGTAGATAAAGATTGATTAATGGTAACAATCGGAATACAACACGGCTAAAAGTGAAATGATTCAAACTATACAGTTACTAACCTCATAAAGCTTTGTTAAATTGTAATGTTCCAAATGTCGAAACAAACTACGCTTGTCATCTTGTTTTATCTTGAACACGTATTTAATATTTGAATTAGTTTCTTCTTCCGCACAAAAGCTCACGGTACTCGCTGAAATAATAATTAATATCATAATCCAACTGAAATTCCATCTAAAATGTGTATCCTTTATTAGCTCCACCATTGTGTTATCTATCTGGTTAAGTATACGATCGATATGGGTGTAAAATAGATTCGGAATACCTGTTTAAATAAATATATATACAAAGAACCCGGATGTACCTGAAATGTATACATAGCTTTAAAATGTATTTACATTGTGTGCTAAAATATTAAAGGAGTTTTCTCTTTTTTTCAAATGCTCAAAATTAAAATCGAACGTCTCTGAAATATCAAATGATATATATGATTTTATTTCCAATTATATCAGAGCTGAACGTCGCCGTGGAATAAATATTTAGGTTTGTTTAAACTATTGAAGCCCTATTTTTCAACTCAATTTATTACGGCCATGAGCTCCTGCAAGTTAATGACCAAGTCAGAGCAGAAACGGAGCTTCGCCAAGCAAAAGATACTACATTAGATTTAATTGCACTCTCGCAGGTACATTTCTTGTACTGTTTTAATTAAACCTTCAATGAATGTGTATCGCCACCAGATGTAAACAAAGTGTAATACTGGGCCTCATCAGACGTGAAATTGGACCATGTCATGAGAAAACCTGCTACGTCCGAACTTGTTTCTCTAGAAGCATCATTTCCTGAGCGCTTATAAGCCATTCGTGATGAAAAGATCTTCACCAAATGTGATTATGGACTCAGGTACGAAATGTGGCAATGCTGGGAGAAAACTTGCGATATTTCAGCTTTTGTATTCTTAAAGCTACATGAGAAAACAGAGCCAAAATCTGAATTAATGTGCGTGGTCATAAGATCTCAGACAAACTTCACTATGGGCCTTAATATTATCCCAGAGTTAAACGCAATTGCTTCCTCAAAAAGATTCAAACGGTATCTTTCGCCACTAATTCAATTAATTTTAAGACAGAATGTGTTGGACAGTACAATCTTAGTCAAATTGGATTTTAGGCTCAGTCATACCAAAGAGTGAGACATGTTAGGTGGAAACATAAACAGGTAACAAGTTGTAACACTTAAACGTCACATTTCCCATTTTATTTTTAGACTATATGATCTTTACAGAAATTAAGCGCTGTTATTTGAAAACAAAATATGCATTGACAAGAAATTGAGATATTTTAGCAAAAACATAGAATACTAGTACCTGGCCATGTATTTCTGTCAAAGAATTCGGACTTTTCTAGAGTTCTAGAAATTAAAGTGAATCCTCTATAGATCAGTGGTTAGTGCAATTGACGGAAGAGCGGAAGGTCGAATCCCGCCAGAAGCTCGAATCTACATTTCATATCATCTCCCGTCTATCACTGGTCATTTCTCATCATTTTTCGGCAAAGACTGTCTTGTCAAATTTCATAGTTTTCTATTACTATCGAGTCCGTCTAATTTGTGACAAAGTCCGAAAGAAGACGCTAGTTTGAAAAAGAGTAAATAGCAATATTTCCCCTCAATGCTTTTGTATATTGTTTTGGTTAGAAATAAATCCTCTAAAATTTAGAGCAAAAAATGTACATTTTAACAATATATACTCTTATTGTACAGATGAAGAAAGGCCTAGTTTGCATGGTGACATATTTCTGCATAACATAACCAAGAAACTTCCTCACAGCGTGGCGGCCTACAATGATTAGAAAACGAGGCACACCAGAGTTCTTCCTCTCGATGTACCATGGAACGTGTGTTTCACTTCACAGTTACTTATATGTGGAAAATTGAACTTTTTTGTAACGCAGTATGTGATGAAGCGTGCGGTAGTTGCTACTTGAATAAAAACATAATGAATGCGGTTTCTTTTTAGCTTTGCCAGGGTGAGCTTTTCAAATGGATAATTGTCCGTCGTCCGTCAACGTTTTAATTCAAACGACATCTTCTCTGAAACCACTGGACCAATATCAATGAAACTATGCAGGAATGTTTCTTGCATGAAGCTCTACCAAAATTATTAAAATTGACCCCGCCCGGGGGTCACTTGGCTTTACATAGGCTATATAGGAAAAACTTTTACTGAAACAATTTTAAAATCTTCTCTGAAACCACAGGGCCTAGAGCTTAGATATTTGGCATGTTGCATTGCCTTGTTGACCTCTATTAGGTGTGTTCAAATCATGACCCTTTTGTCAACTGACCCAGCCCGGGGGTCTCTTGATTTTACATAGGAAAAACTTTAAAATTTTTCTTCTCTGAAACCACAAGGCCTAGATATTTGGCATGTAGCATTGCCTTGTGGACCTTTACCAAGATTGTTCAAATCATGACCCTCGGGTGAAAATTAACCCTTCCCGGGAGGGGGAGAGTCGATTGATTTTGCATAGGCTTATATAGGGAAAACTTTTCAAAAACACAAAGCCCACAGGCAGAGCTTAGATATTTGAAATGCTACTAAGCATTGTGTAGTGGACCTCTACGATTTACGTTAAAATCATGACCCCTTCTATAATTGGCAATTGATATACAGGTGAGCGATATAGGGCCATCTTGGCCCTCTTGTGTTAATTCTTGATGTTCCATTCCGTGTCATTTAGTAGTTTTTGTTAATTCGTAATGTTGTTGAATAAGGACAAAATATCTGATTTGTAAGACATGTTTCCAATTGTCAGTTTTAATAGACCAACCAGCTTTCATCTTTGGTGTCCGGCTTTCGCTTTGAATGGAATAAGGAAGCTAGAAGTCAGGTGTTTTTGGTTTACGGAGATTTTTCAAGTTTGGGATTTTTTAACTATTAAGATCCTATCGTTATAACAGCAAGCCGGCAAAAGTTGATGCAGACTTTATTTCCAACAATCAATCTGTATCCGTAGGCCTTCAGCGCCCGTTTGTCCAGTTTATGTGTACATCTATATCCGAGTACGATAGTTTTTCCTGTAAAAGTCCGATTTCTATTAAGCGGTGCTAGTTTGACTTATGATCATTTTCCATTTTGACTTAATATATGAATATAAGAAAGAATGTTCTGGTGAACATCTTCGCTTTGAAAAAGTTGTTTTATTTATAACTTATGACTAACATAGTTTTTAGTAATAGTTTTGTTTTGGCTATGAATATGAATTCCATTATTTTGTGTCAAACTTACAGGTTTCTGCTATTCGTTGGTTGAAAGTGATATAAATACAGGTTAAGCTTTTTTCAAATTGACTGATTTTGTCTGATTTTGACCATAAGTTGAACTACAAATGTGACAGGGGTTCTGCATGTTGGTCTCGGTGAGATTTAATACGTCAATAGACAATAAGTTGAAGACATATTTTTATTTAACATTGTCAAGCTAAATGACTAAAACAGTGAGACATAAACTGCTATTTGTAAAACATTTGCATACCATTGTCACGGTTGAGATTATCACATATAATACCCGCCTTAAAGCTTATACACATGTAATTAGGTAACAAATAACAACAGCAACAACAACAACAACAGAAATTAACATTCACAGAAGCGTCAAACATACGCTGCCTCTTCTGGCGAAGTAATCATACATGTATCATTTAGATATTCATAGCTGTTTTCAACACTTCAACAAAAAATACATAAAACATCCGCTTTAAAGCTTATAAATGGGTAACACTAAACAACCAAAAAACACCCAACAAGAAACAACAACAGAATTTTAACATACACAAAAATGTCAAACATACACTACCTCTACTGGAGAAGTTATCAAACATGTATCATTTAAGTTTTCGTTGCTGTTTTCAATCAACACTTAAACAAAAACGATACTCACTACATGTTATGTAATGCAAAAAGGTGTGATAAAAGCATGAAAACAAAACCTTATATGGCCAGTATTGATTGCTTAATTGTTATAATGACTATACAAAACAATTACGCAGACGTTTCTTAAATTTGGCACATAGAAGAGATAAACTCATTTTAAAACGTAAATGGAAGAAAACATAAAAAGAAAAATTATAAAATCAAATTATGCATCCTCCAAGCTACACATAATTCAAAAGATTAACCTCAGAGATATACATAACATAAAAAAGTCACCTTGCGAGCATGCATCAATTGAAATGTTGTCATGTGTTATGCATTACTGGAAATAATAAATTAAGATATGAATGACAGGAATAGTTCACTGGAGTAATGTAGGTCTATGAAGGTTACGCTGACTTGTGCATATAGGGAAAGTATACCAGGAGATACACACTACTAGAAATCTTGGCCATAATAGTGAAATATTCTTAGATTTTTTTACTTTTGTAAAAATTATACTCTTTCAAAAGGAAAGATCGAGTATCTCTACATTTCACATAAGCATGTCATGAAACTAAAACAATTATATAATTGTGATACTCGTACAATGGTCTAGATTTACATAACAAGCAATGTAATACTGATTTCATAGTTTTAAAACTTACGTATGACAAGAAATCGTACGATAAACCTGAAACAAAAGTACGCCACTTTTGATAAGTGAAAACAAGAATCTGATGATGATTATAATTTTTCAAGAATAAAACCATAATGACTGTTACCACAATTGTTTTCACAAGTTAGGTGAAATGGGTTAACGACTCTAGTTCCCACTGAGTCATTAGGGTAAAATTGCAATACGTTTTGCAATTATCCCAGAAATTGCAAATGTGGAACCCGCTACCACTGTGTAACTACAACATTATTGTGAAGCGTTCAACAAGTTATCATGGCAGGGATCGGATGCCTCATTTTCTTGCGGAAGTTTTGGTTAGGGTTTCTTGCGTTGCTAATCTCTATAGTACAAAAATATAATAGATACTACTAGATAAACTACTAATATAATTATCCCAAACAGATTTATAAGAACTGTTTCATCAGTCTCTGGTTTCGACAACGTTAATGTTGTCAATTGTTCGGAAATGTTTGTATTGACATCATTGACATCCTTGACATCATGTCCTCTTTCGTTTCCTTTATCACATTCCTTAACATATAAGTCCCTAAACTGTGCAACCACCTTATCGTCGGTTCCATATAGTTTTAAAGAGATCTCCGTTAGGCGCGTTTTGCCGGCTGAAGTAATAGTAAACCATGAAGAATAAAGGTATGGTACATTAACAACAAACCATTCTCATTGTTTATTAAACAAAGTTATCTAACAGAAAGGCAAAATCCTTTTATTGAATCAACTTTTTTTATAATTATTAATAATCAGCATGAAATATTATGAGCGATTATTTTCCGCTCGTTTATTTATTCATAAGCGCAATTGAATTTAAATGTGCACATAACAAATAATTAATTTAAATGTTCGGAGAAGGTATAAAAACTTCCTTACTCGAAGATTGGCGATCCTTCACAAATAATAACCATGGACCAAATGGAAGCTCGCCCCAGAAATGAACAGACACCAGTGTCAGTGTTCTTGGTTTTATTAGATTCTCCTGTCAAAAGACGACCAAAGTCTTAATTCATGTATCAAAACACTGTGACAGAAGGAGTTTATGAAAAACATGTATCGCTGAATTCAAATCAGTCGTTCCTGAGAATTGAAAGAAAACTGCTATACACATTTTACATGCACATACATATATAAAATCCTTTATATTCAACACACATACCTCTCCGGATCTATAGTCCAACAGGACAGACGTTGTTCCTCTTGGTGATTTTAATGCAATTTTGATATAATCTGAAGACGTTTTCAGGTTCATCCTGACCACAACATGTTCAATAGTTGTCAAACAATGGTGCATATCGTCTTTGTCGCATGCATGGCAAAATTCAAACATATGCGGCCACACTATTTCCTGTCTTTATAATCAAGTAATAGAATTATTACATATGGCATTTCACCAAACGACTTAGGTGTACAATCAAGCCGTTTAGCTGTGATTAGAACAAATGTTTTTTCAAACTTGTAACGTCTTAAGACACAAAATTCATTTTTGTTGAGTATTGGCCGAGCACTTAAGTGGAACATTTTTGAAGGGAAAATTCTTTGATAACGGTAACACTAATGTATTATTAGCGCCAACTACTGCTAAGTATACTAAATCATTCTACACGTACAATATTCATTTCTTAGCAAAGAAATTATTCATCACCTCAATACATTATATACTTGGTTATTACATGATCATTCAATATATAAATGTAATGGGATTGGTTTATCTTTATTACCACACGAGTATGAACAACGAAATGAAAACTTGAATTATTACTAAACATTACAAAATACCCCTATAACGTTCCCATCCCCTTTTTCTCCTATTACGTTAACATGTTTGTGTTAAATTCAATATGTGATGAACATTTCCGACAGATTTCTTTTAAATCCGAGATGCCGTTCAGAGTTACACCAAATATAGTCATATGAATTCTGGTTCGTAAGTCTGAGCTAGGCATTAAACCTAGATGGCAAAACAATTGACCCAAGTTTCATTAATATTCTTCCCTAAATTTGTAATATATAGTCTAATGACCGCTGACTCCTAAATGTGACTTTGACGTTCAGCCAGTACAGTGGGAACATGAGTTCTGCACATCTTCTCAATTAGCCAAGTATTTTTATATAAATTTAATGGGAATTCTTTAACAGATAAAGGTGATATGGTTTTTGAATTTTGATCCAAACGTGCGACATTGACACTGGGTTCTACAAAATGGTTTCAGCATATTATATGTATCTTATGATGACAGAATTCTATGATCAAAGTCTCATTAAAAGGAATAAAGAGATATGGAACATAATCGAAAATATTTCACCCCTAAGTATGACCATGACCTTCAGTCGAAGAGGCAGAAACATAGATTCTGCTCATCGTCTACTAAAGATTAAAATTAGACCTACGATAGTGAAAATTCTTCACGGGTGTAAGAGATATTGAAACGACACAAAAAACACATGACTAGTAAAAGAGTGCCATTGACCGTGAGTGGGCGGGGTTCAAACGTGAGTTTTGCATATCGTTTTCTTGAGATTGCATTTACCAGAGCTGAAACACAGGTACTGCATGTCGTCTCCATGAGATAAACATTTCACCCAAAATACAGGAAAACCCTTTCGAGGGATTAAGATATGGAAAGGACACGAAAAAGCAAAAGACCGATCGATCGACTCTTATATGCCCCAAACGTTATCAAGACATCTGCATATCAGTCCATCTGGTTGAATGGGTACCAATAAGTATCGAGCCAGAACAAATTGCTGTCTACTAATAACTAAAAGTACCTTTCACTATTGGTAGTGAGCGACTTGGATAGAAGTCGTGGTATCGGGGGTTGTTTTTCTGCCAGCGTGACAAGTCTGCCAGCGTTGATAAGTCCAAAACCGAACTTGTTATGAACTGGAAGTATAACAGTAGCGTAACAATTAGTATCACATTAATAATGAAAAATATACTTATCTTTCTAAACGAATAAGAATTTTAGTAAAGTCTATGTCGATAACTTGAACACCGATCAGTCATTCGAAAATCAAAATAAATTTATCTAATAACGCAATGTTTTACATACAATATAGTCCAGCTGCATTAGCTCTAAACTCTTTCTCCTCTCGGAGACCGTTACGACCAGAAGCCAGTATCAGCAGGTGCTGAATGTCCCGCAATGAAAGATTATTACTGAAATTAATGAAAAAATGTTTAGGACTTAACCAGACGTCTCGAATTCAAAACTTCAAAACGATATGGCAAACAGAAAGCGACTCAAAAGCAGGAAAGATTCTACATGTTACGACGTAAAACGGTGTTCGTATAAAGTGCACTTACTATACCCGCAGGGAATAGTGTTGTAACATTGTACAAAACGAGCTGTCATGAAAATAATGCATTTCTAAGTCTGAGTCGGGTTCACCAAATAACAAATAATGTTTCAAATTCTGCTACATATAGAGAAAAGATACTATGTGCTGGCTCGAAACAGTTATGTTAAGTCCGCCGCCCTGGTCGAGTGGTTCAAGTCGCTACAGTTTACGAATACGACGGCCAGACAAAAAGTTCCCGGATTGCGCTCGTAACCTTGAAAATTATTAAATACGAATATATACGTAACACAAAAGCAAACAGTTGATACATGTAAATATATGTATTACATAGCATACAAAAACACAAACATATAAACGTGTACATGTACTTACTTTGCCTCGACAGCTAGCCCAATTATTGCTGATAGTTGTGCTGTGGCTGCAGACACACCGTTAAAACCAGTAACGCATTTGTTCTTGAGTGATGTGGTCATCTGTCCAAAACATCAAAATCACAACTTGCAGATTTATATTTCATCATTTAAGCATTTTAATTTAAATATTTTATATTTTCTTTTTCTTTTACATCATTGCTATTAGACTTTCTAGCTTAATCTGAAACGCAAACGTAAACAAAACTTACTTGAAATTGCACTAAAAACCTGGTACTTTCTCAATTGTGATAAAAACTATGAATACCAAATTTAAATAAATACATTTTTGTACCACATGGGAGTTTGCGACTACCATGCATGAACTGCACGCATTTTTGTCAGACAATCACTTGCCTAGATTACCCGTGGAAGTGGCATGGCACTTTCGGAAACAAGAATATAACTGATATTTTGGCTCATGTAAAGGATGTAATATATTTGTAGAATGTGTCATCTTTTGCATCGACTGCTCCCCCCGCAGTTAAAATGTAAACAATATAAAAAATCATGTTTTGAACTGGCATTAAATTCGTATAACAACAACAGCTTCTTCAGAGTTACATATTGACGGAATCATGTGCAGCATGCAGTTTTTTTATATTTGTGGTCTTTTCAGGACGACCGTCACTACAGTCAAAGTTAACGACCACCATTAGCAATACAGTTACTTTATGATGTTTTAAGTCGTACTTCAAATATTGGTACGTTTGCTGTTTGAGACATCCCCAGATGTATTAAGAAGTACGTATTACGTGTACGTTTTACGTTTAAGTTAGAAAGGTTTATTAACACGCTCCCAAAAGCGTTCATATGTGGTATTCGTCTGCTTCATTTCAACTAACTGTAAAGGTTGATATTGTTTTATGATTGTATCGTATGAGATTTTTTGTTTGACCACAGGCTTCTTGCAAAAATGTTGAATCGTACTTCTATGGAGATAAAGCATAAACTATTACTATAAATTCACCCTGATATTGACTGATCACTACCGTAACAGTAGACGCAACCGTACAATGACTGACTACTACAATATGGAATGATCATTACAATAAATGCAACCTGACTTTGAATTACCATAAACGAAGATGACAGATTAGTTCCTTCTCCAAGGCCAGATGTTAGAACACTTGCATCTATATAAATGTTTTTAGGAACTGTTCCATATTTTCCAATACTGCTGACAGTTATTGTGTGAATATTGTTGGATAATTCGTTTCCAGGAGGACCTGATGGCACAACGTATATGGTACCAAGTCCGTGTCGACCCTATATGAAAATGTAAAAGTAAAATACATCTATTGATTACTGCCCTATTGCGTCTGTCCTGTTTCATATTCCTCTAAAATGCATGATAATGTAGCTTGCCAAAGACTTTCTAGCAACTCCTGCTTTATCCTGTTTGTCTAATTGTTTTACGTGGACGGGTAAATATCAGTTGTTTTACCAATTTGAAGGTGTGATCTAAACCTCAGAAAGTAAGTTCAGATCATCTAATCATGATGAAGTTCCCATTACTTTGATAAATACCCTGATCTGAACCTTTACATCAACAAATGCTACTTTTTGACAAACAAATGAGTATCAGTTCATATCTACTAAACTATTACTAGTATTAACGTTCCATTTAAATACGTAGTGAATAAGCTTTTGACTTACATGTTCTGCTCCATATCTAATTGCTTCTCTTGTAGCCAGATCCAAAGCATCAAAGGCTTTTGTTGGAGCCCATGCATTAGCAAATATGTCAGTCCTATTCAGTTTGTGCACAAGTGCTCTGGAAATTATATCTGACTTTGTCCAGTGACTAGGTTTTAATTCCAATGTGTGGTGTTTGGTCTTTTTTACCCTATAGATCTTTAGTGCTGTTTGGAAAAACAAATGATCCAGTGAACGGTTAGGGCAAAGTAAATACATGCAATTGTGTTTCGATCATCAATTTTATCAGTTCTATGTCAAATGCAAAACAAAAGAAATCTCTTTTGTTGCAAGGCATAACTTGGATATAGCTCTAATTTATGCAAGAATTCAGAAAAAAAACTTCAGATGCTTTTCGAACTTCGAACCCACATCTCCACGTTATCGTTGCGTTGTATGCAATTCCAGCACTACATATATTGTTTCCTTTCGTAGCTGCTATTATACTTGCCACTTGATTTCCATGACTGAAAAAAAATCATTCGTTTTAAGATGGTGTAATAAGGAAATACAACATTAATGTTTAACCTTTAAAATTTGAAATGATCCTCTGTAGCATTCAAATCCTGATAAAACATATATAAACACATTTTCGTGCTTTTATACAACGTTTTATAGTGTAAGTATACATAATTTATAAAAAAAACCCTAAACGCTAAGATTAAGAAACTGAAAATCGCAAAGTGACACCTATGTCTGTTTCATACAAGTAAGAAAAATAAGGAATGTACTGTACATACTCTGTGTAAACTGAAGCCTTCTCCTGTATGCTATGAAAAAATTCTGGGGTAACATCAGTACTTTCATCCAAGAAGTTGTAACTAAGGTTTGTATTCTAAATAAATACAAATATAAAAGAAGTAACTAAACTAAACGAGTGAAATAAGTAATGTAAATAAATGTAAGCAACACCTTAAACCAAACACTTTCATGAAATCAATTATGGAAATGGTAAGTCTATAACAAATTGAAAACGTAAAACATCTATGATAACTAATGAACTGAAAACAAAAGCAAATAAATAAAACTACAAAACATATTGGAATGTGAAAACAAGAAACAGCAGGTAACTATATGGTTCATACGATATTATCCTTCAGATCGAGAAGATCAGTGTTTATTCCGACGTCTGTTACAGCAATTGAAACTCCACGTCCAGAATATCCGCGTGACCAAGCTTCCGGAACACCAAGTCCGTAGTAGTTATCACATACCAGGTTCGGCTGCAAAATAAGAGTGATTTTGTCGATTGTTTATATTGGTGAATTGTTGCAATTATATGAGCATGTAATAGATAGAGTACTGTTTGCGAGAATTATTACCTTATTTTGAGGTGTATATCCTCTGAGAAATGACCTATTCATTCGAGTCAACAGTACTCTATATATTATGACACATTCGCTCTGTCGAACTTTTGTAACTTTTCTCTAAATCATGTTCTCTATTGTAGATAAATTACAGTTTTAAGCTGCGCCTCCATACACAATGCAAATTATCAGAATTGCAGTACATTGTTTTCGTATAGATATAATTATGCTGTAGCCATAATACAAATAATTATATATTTCGTCTTGTCTGTCTTTGTTCTACTACTAAATACACTAGCTCAACAGAAAATTCAATTAGTTCCTATCAATACTTGTATCATTATTCCACAATGTTACAATGTTATGGAGTAGAATAGAAATATTTTTATTTCTTCTTTCTTTCAATTAAAAAACAATGTAAATAAAGACACATTATTCCTCTTCTACTTCATGGCATTATCTCTTATACAAAATGTACTTGAAAAAAGGCGACTCGAAAAATATTAACAATAAATATGTTTTTTTTTTCAACACAATATATGTGCATCACGATAATCACCATATATACAATAAAGGGCTAACTTTAAGCATATTTAAAGTCTTACAGGTGAAAGTCTATAAGATGTGTGTGTTCCAGTGGAATCTTCCGCCTCCATACCCTCTGGTCTTAAGTTGTCGTCATACTCTCTTACAGGTTCCACATTGATGATCTAGCAAATACAACTTAAGCATTGAAACTTACGAAACAGTTTCATGTGATTCCAATATATATACATTGTACTCGTTTTATATTTGTATCAAACAGACACCTTCTATTCTCTTTTAATGTTCCCACAGAAATTGCCACATAAATTCTTGAAAAAGATTTCCTTTTCACATTATATGCAAGAACAATATAGGTAAAATTCCCTAGACTGTTACATAAATCCAAGCTATGTCTCAGCTAAGCCAAATAAAGTAACATTATATTCTCAGTGTATACATGTACGTGAATATATAAGGAACCTTTACCTTGTCTCTGTAGTACTTGCTCTTTCCTGATATTGCTCGAAGTAAATCAGACCGCCCCTTTGTACCTCTATATTCAAAAATATACGTCGAAGGTGTTATCTGAAGACAGAGTATGTAGTTGTTATTGACATCAAAGCAGTACATTTCTGTCCTACCGATGACTATCTTTATATGGAACCATTTTAAGGCATCTACGATTCTTGACTATTCCACGGATATCTTGTAAGCAATACATTTTCTTGCTTGATCTTGCTAGGACTTGACGTGTCACTTTCTTATGTTAAATTATTTACAACATTTCAGAATATACCAACGTTATGTATCGGACAGGTGACAGTGCTACGAAACTGAAATAAAGTTGGACCAAAGTCACATATTAATTGGTTTGGTATGATACGCATCCCACTTTGGACAACCTTTGTTTTAGAGTTTGGTTCAAAATCCTTCGACACATGATGCCATTATTACTGAACACCTAATGTTGCTTTACCTTTATAAGATTATGAAATTTGTTTGAGTCAACAATATAACCGGCTTCTCATAACTAGCCTACGACACAATCACACCTGTGTGAAGTTCCAGAGCTGTGGAAACTACACAGCGGTGCGGACATATAAGGCGAACGGACAGACGATTATGTGAAATTCGGCAAACCTGTCATTTAAAGAAGAATCTAAGAATAATTATATACCAAGACAATTCAGGACATACTGGTCATTGTCAACAACAACACACAATGTTACGAGTAACCACGACATTTTATTGATTCTAGTCATTTGTGTATAAAGTCTGACTTTTGTGTTTACAAAATAGGCTGTAAATGCATTTAGTAATGTTTGAGTAGTTTTCACAATAGTGAGTCTATTGCTTCATTATACATTTCCAGAAATGTTCTTAAGAATAAAAGAGTAGCGTGTAGTTTCATGAATTGTCACAGGATGGCTACCATGTAACAGTGGTAAACCACTTCAGATCTACAAAACAGTATACTACTCTTCTTATTTAGATGATATGTTTTAAGTCTATATCTCATATCTCTGTCTCATCCTTATTAAACTTTGTGAAAAACTCAACTGATTACGAACACAAGACGATCTTAACTCCTTGCACCATGCTTTCTTATAAGCAAATCAGCTATAGTTCAAAGGTCAAACTTGAATATTTATTGACATTTTGTTTAACACGGTTTTATTAAGAACTTATGAAATTGTACATTTACATTATTCTGTTGATCAACAGTTTGAGGATAAAACTCACTTGAAAACGAAATTATATATGTAAGACAAGGCCTGGTATATAAGTAGACCTAACAGGGATACATTTTTATTTAAGCTTCGGTTTTGTCTTCCTGGACACTAGTCTATGTTTGGTCAAAGTCGGGGAGACCTATGGCTACTTAACTGTTATTTGTAAATAGAATGCCTATTTTATGATTAAATGATTTATTAACAGCAGAAATGTATGCAATAGACTTGTGTTAGTATTATATTTCTACGGGCAGTATAAAAGAACATCAGCGACTGCAGAATATGCTAGGTCAATCACACTTAGATCTCATTGGTCACCGTGATTGGCCTACTCTTTGGCAACCAATCAGATTCAACCTTTGGCTATACTGGCTGGAAATTGCAGTCAGGTAAATCTCTCCTAATTCGGAAACAGAAAAACAATTTTGATAAGTATAGGCATGATGGGAGACATGCCGAGGTCTCATCCACAAATTCAAGCTAACATATTTGCTCTTATGGACGGACCTTTATAAAATTTGCTTCAAATCAAATCAGAATATGCAAGGGAAACTACGCCATTAGGCTACATATTCAGCCGGACAGTTTAAGGAAACATAAACAAGAAATACGTTGTAAAGTGAAGTCTGTATTTGTAAATCACCTTGTCAAAAGGAACTGGTGAAATCTACGGAGGATAATCACGTGGAGGAAGACATGAATTTATGATTAAAGAATGCTTACTTTAATTACATCTCACGAATATATCCTAGTTAAATTATTGTTTACATTCTTTACATGTCTAAATTAACACGCTAAAAAGTTTCTTCTTTGAAGTCTGCAATTATGGGAACAGGTAACTATAACTTCTAGACGTTGATCTTGACAAAACAGATACATGGGGCATGGACTCGCCTCCCAATTTAATACTGGTCCCATCTTGCACGAGACATATGCAAATACAAGATTTAAACAACTGAAAACCCCAACCGCATATTTAAAGGTATTTGTATAAATAAGGAATAACTCATCTGGCTTTTCATATGCAAAACGACTTCGAATACGGTTGGATTTCGATGATTTTAAAGAAGAAAAAAAAACACTTCTGTTACTTCAGCACAAACAACATAAAATTATACTATATACATGACGTTTAAAAAAAGGTTTCACGCTTCGCAATATATCAAGTAGCGTGCATAAAAGTTACCATTAAGTTTACATCTACATCTGCATTTACGGAGATACTCACAGTGGGGATTTAAAAACGACTGGTACCTTCTTTACACGATCGATGAAAAAGGTAGCCGGGTGCATATAGCTATTTTTAGAAATGACATAAACAGTAACCCTGAGATGTGATAGAAGGAATGTCATGCATTTATATACACTGTCACCATAAAAGAATTTTAAGGAACTGAATCTGTTATTGGTTAGCTTAAATACATTTGAAGGATGTATTCAAAGCACCTGCAGAGAGCAGAAGTGACAGGGAAAGGGAGGGTCGGGGGTCATGTCTAAGGGGTGAGGTTCAGACCCCAACCATTTGGGCTTCATAACAGTTAATTTTGTCACTAAAGTAATGATTACTGTTGTCAAAAATTATTTCGGGCAGGGCGTGTCCAAATTATTTTGATACGTGAAATCGAAAGTAGAAAATTGTAATTCCTGTTTAGCACAATATTATTGCAAAAAGGTAAATAAAGCTATATTATGGGTACATCCTCCACTACTGAACCGCAATATAGCTCTGCTAAAAGAATAATGAATCAAATTATACATTTACTAACCTCATCAAGCTTAGTCAAATTGTAATCTACCAAATGTCGAAACAAACTGCGTTTGCCATCTTGTTTTATCTTGAATACGTATTTTATGTTTGAATTAGTTACTTCTTCCGCAAAAAGGCAAACGGTAGTTGCTAATATAACACTTAATATCATAATCTTCCTTAAAGTCCATCTATATTTCATTACGTCCACCATTGTTTATGTCTGGTTAAATCTGCTTTAAACGAGTACACGACAGTCTAAATATAAATTTGGAATACCCGTTAAAATAAATATAGCACAATGTACCCAAAAATAGCCTTCAATATACACCTATAATTATACAGCTTTTTAACTTATTTACATTGTTTGTCGATAACTATACAATTAAAAGGCATTTTTCTGTTTTGGTATTCATTCTACAAACATAACGTAAATGGTCAAAATTAAAACAGAACGTTGTGAAAAACTTTAAATGATATAATATGATAGATATAGAATGTGAACAGTCATAAACTCTTTGTCAAGTTTGGTAATTTGTCGAATCAGATCAGAGTTAAAAGACGTTGTGGAAAAAAATATTTAAGCTGGTTTAATCTGTGGCAGCCGTATTTTTAGAAATCACAACTAGATCTTAATATGTATGTCCATGAGGTCTCCTCTGACCAAGTCATAGCACAAACTGAGTCACGCCAAGGAAAACACTAAATTAGAGCGGCTTTTGCTTTTTTGGTTCATGTAATGTTATAATAAGTTTTAATCAAACCAGACATTGGACCATGTCATGAGAAAACCTGCTACGAACAGGCTTGTTTCCCTCCGGAAGCATTATTTCTTAAGCGATTTGTCATCAAATCTAATGATGGACTCATATCAGAAATTTGGCCTTTTTTTGGAGAAAATCTGCACTATTTCAGCTTCTTTGTACTCTTAAAGCCAAATAAAAAATATCACCCATATCTGAAATAATGGGCTAAACATTGGACACTCATAGCTAGCCATATCTGTCTTCAAAAGAAATTCGTACTTTTCTAAATAAACTAAAGTGAGTTTTCCATAAATCATAGATAAGTGCACTTTATGCAAGATCGGAAGGTCGTGGATTCGAACCCCGCTGGATGCTGGACTCTCCATTTTATTTCATCTCCCGTCTATCACTGGTCATTTATCATCATAATTCGGCGAATACTGCCTTGTATTGTTTAATTTCATAGTTTCTCCATTAGAACCAAGAACGTCTCTGCTAACTTGTGACAAAGTCCGATAGTAGGAACGGAAATTCTAAGGACATAAACTGGCGTGTCCGGAGTATACAGTGACAGGTTATAGCCAAGCAACAGCGAAGTAGATTATGAAAGAATACCAAGGGAAAACTTTCACTTGCCAAGGTGTGCAAAGAACATAGTGTAATAGAGACAGTGAGTTCATCGGAAAACCGAGAAAGTAATAACCGAAAAGCAGATGAAAAGCAGATCGTTCAAAAATTTAAAATCACAGTTAAGCAAAAACAATCTTCATGAAAGATGTCGGCCAGATCAGTATTTTGAAAGAGATGAGTAGCTACATGTTATAGTAAAATTATGTTTATGCAGTAAGACGGTGCCAGATGTCACAGGGTGAGAAAAATGTGCCCCCTGACCGGGAGGCGAACCCGGGACCCTTCGCTTGCGGCGTGAATGCTCTCCCGACAGATCTCACCGGCAGCTTACACATTTGCTCTCCAATTGTGATTAAGTCCGTACCGCGACATGTGCCTCATGAAAACAAAATTAATCGTATTCTAGTTTTTTTTATCAAATATATTACTCGAAATATTGCCCGTTAGTCGCTGGTCGAGGAAGTTTCATTAATCTACGTAACAACGTATTATGTTGATAGATATGAACTGTTAATGTATCAAAATATTAAAACCACTCATGAAAAACTGATAAGGCAAGAATATTTTATTGACCTTTTTCATGCGGTATAATCCAGTTAAAAAGTTCCTTACAGAGTAAATAGTTTTCAATCCGAAATATGTTATTCATTCTACTTGTCATTTCATTCGCAGTTGAAAGGTTACCAAAACTTTCGTTATACGGTTGCTCCGAAACAGAATATACAGCAATGTTAGGCGAAGAATACGTGATACCATATAGACTTCTATGGCGGGTTGAGGTATTATTATCAATATGATTCTATTTTAATTACACGTTACTTGTACGAACCAGCTACTTTATTCAATGCCATGGGGAAATGAATTTATATAAGTCTTTTAAAAGATTTGTTTTCAAATCCTTTTCTGTGTAACTATGTATTAACTGTTTGTACCTTTGTCTTACTACATGAATACTTTGTATTGTACTGTACATGATTACTTGAAAATTAGTATTGTTTAAACTAATATGATTCTATTTAAAATAACTACAAGGCAGAATTTAGGACTCATACCTAAATTGTACGATAACATATTCCAGCAATCCAAAAGGAAAAACGCCCTAAATAACTTGACCATAAAACGTTAAAGTCTTAAGTTTGTTTTAAAGTTAATTTATTCAAGAGGCAGAGGAACGACGAAAATTACGTCACTAAACAAGGACGTGCACCGTTTATCGTTCAGTCGTAGTCATACCCGCTAACAAAGTCCTAACCGCTCGTTTTAAGTTATATCAGGACAGAAATAATGTCTATAGCATTCCAAACATTTTGTCAACTCTGTTTTCTTTCCTACAAATGGTACAACCTTCAGCGATGGTACAGACTTGACATATGCTTCAATGCCAGTTCCACGACTGTTCACAACCTTTAAGTCATCCATCGATGCATTTGCTTTACAGCTAATGTTGTCTATGGACTGTAGCATTATTTCGATTTCTGTTAAGAATTGCTCGCACGGAAACTTATAGTTTTTGTCGTCAAGAATATTGTATTCCTTGAAAAAGACGCTCGGGACTGTAAGCCTGAACTTTGCCCCTGGCATGAAGAATCGGGCAATTCTACTCAGCTCGATTTTCTCTTCTGTTTTCCGGTTGAAAAGGTAATGTAAGCATGAGGCGACCAATTTTTTAAAACAGACAGCTAAATTTTCTGTCTCATCGCAAATACAATTATGTTTCAGGATAAGTGTTTTCCAAGCATACGATGGAAAGAATGTGTAACCTTTACGACTGTTGAAGACATATTTCATGAGTTTATAACATTCCTTGTGATGTTGACTCAGAGAACGAACAAGTTCAACCTCAGCTTCGGTGAAGGTTAAGTGGAAACACAGCCTAGCTTCACAAGATGCATTGTTACGACTTGAGATTAACATGTATTTACCACGCTTTTCAATTTCAGCGAGGAATTTTGGATGGAAGACATCTTTTTCTGAAATCAGGTCCGGAGTTAAATCCATCTCGACTGCTGGTGTAATGTCAACACTTACAGTAATCTTCTCACCGCGACGCCTGGAAACCCAAATGAACTTTGGAGTAAAAGCCGGTCCATGTTTCTTCACGCAACTTGCAAGGCAAGCAGAAACAGTCATAGTTCCAATCTCGGTTTTGTTTATCAGCTTTTCGTCATATTCAAATATTACATTTTCCACTTCCTTCTGGAATGCATTACCCAAAGTGTCAAAATAACCACTTAGCATATCTGAGTCCCCTCTGGTGAAATCACTTTTTAAATACACTCCATCTAGCCATTTTCCCCACATGGAACGCAAAAACCGATCAGTGACTTTTACATGGGCATATCCTTTTCTGTTTTCACATACTTGTTCGACTTCGACACTATTATGGTCAATTTGTAGAATGGCAAGGTAATCAAATTCGTTCGGTGTCCCGATACTTGTTTCCTCGGCCATACTTCTCACGCGAATGACACGAGAAAATGGTAACCATGGAACTTTTGACGTTATCTTGGTAACAAGTGTTTGCACTAAAAAGTCCATACTAGACGTAATATCAATCGTCTCATCTCTTGCTAAACGGAAGTTTATACGTCGATTTAAAAGATGACGGAAATATTCTGTAAGTCTACAGTTCTTTTCATCTTCTTTAACATTTTCTGTTGAAATTTTGGTAACACCTGTTTTAGGTTTTGCCATTCTCAATCTTTGTACTATAAAGAAGAACAAACACATATCTTAATACGAAAGAAGTCTTGTTCCTTTAATTGTTCGTTTTGTCCTCGTGTGTTTGCTTTGTATGCTAGTGTGTGTTGGTAGTTGTGTTGTGTGTGTGTGTGTGTGTGTGTGTGTGTGTGTGTGTGTGTGTGTGTGTGTGTGTGTGTGTGTGTGTGTGTGTGTGTGTGTGTGTGTGTGTGTGTGTGTGTGTGTGTGTGTGTGTGTGTGTGTGTGTGTGTGTGTGTGTGTGTGTGTGTGTGTGTGTGTGTGTGTGTGTGTGTGTGTGTGTGTGTGTGTGTGTGTGTGTGTGTGTGTGTGTGTGTGTGTGTGTGTGTGTGTGTGTGTGTGTGTGTGTGTGTGTGTGTGTGTGTGTGTGTGCACTTCTGGGTGATGTGGGGCTCGTTTTGGGGAGGCTGCGTTTTTGGTACGTGGCATTCCCTGTTTGATATTATTTTTGTTTTTTTGTTATTGCATACTGTATTGACATAACAAAACAAAGTTTATCTCTTAGCTAATGAAATTGTAAGTGCAAAATAAAAGCTCTGCAGACAGTTGCATAATATCAAAATGATTTGTATTTCTTATTATAATATTTTACCTCTCAAAAGGTACTTTAATTGTGTTTTATGGGATTTTCAGCATTGATTTTCTATTCAAATCCTATTAAATGGCGACAATGCATAATCGATGTGTATTTCTTATCACAAATTAAACCATGCTAAGGTATATAATTTAAACGGGTATAATCTTAATTGATTTTTTACGATTACACTTATTCTCAAGCAAAGATAGATTAAGAATGTCAATAACCATTTCTAGTGAATACATAAAATGTAAGATTTTGAAATAGATAATACTTAGTAATGCAAAAGACCTAAACAGAAAATTGCAATTCTGGAAACCAAGCAAACGAAAATTAAGAATGATATTAATAAAAAGATGTTAACTATTAAGATATGCTTTTCTACTGTTTTAAAACAATGTCACTGTACCTGTATGATTATACGCCAGCATCTAAACTTATCATATTTTAACAACAACGAACTGTGGCGACTAACATAAATCAGTCTTTATGATCGTGTTTGTATTCAAGATGTTCTAAATTAAAGCGCCTAATTTAATTACTAATTATGTTTAATGGTTTGTATTCTTGACCGTCTTGGTGTCTTGATGTGTTTCAAATAAAACGTAGTGATAAATGAAATGTTGGCAAAAAAAGAAAAAAAAAAAGTAGACGTAAGAAAATATTTAGATGCAGTGAAACGTTTGAAATATTTATAAATAACACATTTTCTTTTATAACCATTATAAAAGACCTTATAATCAATTAAGGAGCCATTACATAATAACTTACATAGGTACAGTATCGCGGGGAAGATTGACATCAATCTCTACCATTTATTTGACACAACCATATCATGATAAGGTAACGTAAAAGAATTTACCCAACAATGTAAACAGCCTAAGATATACACAGTTATAATAAACATGTACTATACTTTTCAATTATTTATTCTATGCGCCATCGAATATTATAATAGTCTTTCAGAAAATGAAAAGTAACAAACTAAAACACATTAAATAAGTTTATTGGCGCAATAATACATGAAAACAGCTTTAAATTGATATTTATGATGTACATGTATCTATA
The DNA here is from genome assembly GCA_022818135.1 of Saxidomus purpurata. NCBI lineage: Eukaryota > Metazoa > Mollusca > Bivalvia > Venerida > Veneridae > Saxidomus > Saxidomus purpurata. The sequence continues at coordinate 34,287,990 of JAFMSR010000006.1, read as the reverse complement.
AACATACCTGTTATATTCCTTCAAATGTATATTAAAACGAAGTGCATAAAGATATATGTTTCAGAAGACGAAAACTTAATTAAGGCAACGAGCAATCATAGTGTTTACATGTTATGTTGTTATTAATTGTTACGACCTACTGCTTTTCTAGGTCAAGAGTTTACTGACTTGTACATCACTGAACCGTGTAGTAACTCATCAATCAACAGTTATAAGCATAGAAAATGTTATAATAATATCAGTAACGAGACGCTGCATTCATTAAAATAAATGAAAGTTTGAACGGTTAAAATATGCATGTCTTGAAGATGGATATAATGAACACACCCACTCTCGTACTCACTGTCATTTGTATATACATCAAATAAAGATTGCCTCATTTGGGTTCAAATTAATTTTCACGAGAACAAAGAAATAAAGACATGTCATTGGAAATCCAAATCAGTTTTTTCTTTTATGTTACAAAATCAGTATTAGTTGTATTAACCGCGAAGTTTGTTGTTGTTTTATGTATCGTTGTGATGACATTTATTCAAGTTGTCTCAGTCTAAGACCAAAGAACTACAGTGGCCTCAGCGCTTTATTCGTTGCAGCCGCTTTTGACCGGAAGTTGGTAACCTTTCAACCGTTTATTAAATGACAAGAAAAACGCATCACTTTTTTTTGTATTAAAATATTTACTCTGAATTGGATAATACCGCATGAAAACTATTGCGTGTTCAGTCTTCGTGAATTTTTTTTTAAATTTAAGTACTTTAATAATAGTTCATATCTATCAACATAATCTGATGTTACCTCTAAACTTAAGTTAACATATACGCAATTAAAGCGCCTGAATCAATCGTTAATGATGTTACATCGATTTTACCATGAACCACCTTGCAATTGACGTCTCGATGTGTTTAAAAACATAGTGATAAATCAAAACTTAAATAAATGTTACATATTAAGACATTTATCATTAATTTAAACGTTTACAAATGCATATTTTCCCTCTTTGCCGCATAGTTCAACATTGCAGAAGTCATCTTAAACATTATACCACACATGCAATATACATAATAAAGTGCCTAAGTGCCTTGATGACGACCTAGACCTTGACCTTGATTTACTGAACTGAATAATTTTCTGTAATGCCAATGCCCATTTAGGTATCATGTCCCCAAAATACTTATCATAGTGTACTCTAACTCTGAATCTTGCATCCTAATCAGATAGCTTAAAGCATTAATGCTTTTCATAATAACAAAGTTTTGCATGCAAGGAACTATAATACACAAGTCTTAAGGGGTGTGAGACTGTCAAGTCGGATAACTCTTGTATGCATTTTATTAAGATTATGTCCCTTGTTTGACCTTTTATGATGATTACAGTTTTCTAGTTTATACTTAAAATGTCAATGGAATTTTGGTTTGGTATTTACTGATAACAGTTTTGTTTTTTGTTACACAAGTCTTAAGGGGTGTCAGACTGTCAAGTCGGATAACTCTTGTATGAGTTTTATTCAGATTATGTCCCTTGTTTAACTTAGAAAATTTGATTAAAGTTTTGCATACAAGGCACTTACTTGCACATACTTCAGCGGCTTTGTTTTAGCGGCACGAACTGAATATAGTTGAGAATGCTGTCTAACAGACAGCTCTTGTTCATGAAACTTTGTCACGGCATGAACAATTTAAGCATGGCATTGTCTTCTCTTAAATTCTTGAGAAAAGAGGTGGTCTAGTATAGGGCCTAAGCTATGTGAAACGTCACGTACTTTCTATTTCCCCATCGACACTAGCCGAATGAACATTATCTAGTTAATTTGAAACGCTTTGGTTGAAATATAATACAACCTTTCACGTTTTCTCTAGAAATATCTTTAAATCAAGCCTTCTGAGGCAAATGCTTGGCATAACGTTATTCAAGCCTTTCACTAGTAATTAAAACAGGTAAGGGAGATATGTCGGTACCTTGTGCAGGCTACTCTGCCCATCAAGCCTTCACTAGTGTATGTGAGTACAGTATAATATATGTACACACATTGTAGACATCGAGAATGAACTCCGCGTTCCTACACGCAATATACATTGTAACCGAATGGTAAACAAAGCGTCGCCTTATTTCCAGAACCCCGTAAGTCGGTTATTTGAGATTTTGACATTTTGGCACAGTTGCACTCGTCTCATCAAGCTCTTGACGATGGCCTAGTCTGTTTTATTATTGAACTAATATTACTCGGATAAAAGCTATTTCCATAAACCCGTAAGTCGCTGATCTTCATAGAAATTTCAAAACTTCAAACTAGATTTTCTCAAAACTTAAAAAACTGACTTACGGGTTTCTAGAAAAAAGGCGACGAAAGGCAAAATAATTCTGCTTTTTTTGTCTGGCTTATGTAGCCTGCACTTGCTTTCGAAGTCTTATTCGTAAATGCACTTTCGTTAGAAACCAGGTATCCCTTAATCTGGTGGTTTAAAGAGACCATATGTACATGTAACTACTAGCTTAGTACACAAGTGAGTGTAGCGTACCAGGGACCCAATCAGTGATTTTAGTTAAAAATAGCATAGTTACTATATATCAGGGACCCAATCAGTGATTTTAGTTAAAAATAGCATAGTTACTATATTGATATATTGATATATATACGCTACACTCACCTGTGACTTAGTACTGACCAAGAAAACTTTGTACTTTATTAAAACTGAATTTGGTTTCATTCATACAAACTTTTAAGCGCTAGTAAGTAACTAGGAAAACAGAATGTCGGTATAAGCAGGCTACAAAGAAATAGTAATATGTTTGTACTGTACTTTCTTCAATATTTCAGTACATACAAATAAATCGCACTATTTTTACTTTGCACCGGAATATGAAACACATGTGGACAAATTCCATGAAGTTAGACGGTATTTAAAAATACTTTTTAATATATTTATTACATCTATACGACTTTATCTAAATTCGGGTATCTGTGTGGTACATTTTGTATCTGTTATCCTGTGTACTTAACCAATAACAAGATAACCTGATATAGCAGCGGGGTTATGGTGATATTATGTGTGAAGTTTCGCCTTCATATGGCGTTAAGAACCTGGTATTCCTTTGAGAAAGTCTCATGAAAAAAATATTTGGTGCAATTTATACAGCATTGTGAATTTCGCCGCTTCCAAAGAAATCCCTTGAAAATAGTAAACTTTGTTTCTGAAATTTTGTTCAAAGACTCTTTTATCGGTTGAATGTAATGTACTCAGTGTGCAGTTTCAAGATTCAAACTTGATTTTAGCTTGTTTTCATTATCAATTAGCTTACTGTGTTTGACGCGATTTTAAAATTAATAGCTCTCATTTCAGTTGTCGTTCAAGATGAGTGTGTTGCCTATAAGTCTGTACGTATTACATTTTTGTCAAGGAGCAGTTTTATTTTATACCTGACACAGTAAAAATAAAGCTAAGGAGATATTTAACCTTGCAGACGAGTTCAAAATCAGAAAGAGCTATAATATCTCTGCACAACTGTATCATAAACATTGGTCAAATACTCAGCCTATACCAAGTCAAGCATGTATCTATGTTTTACTAGGTTATTAAAGACATTTCATATCATATTGCTGATACTGCTTTCTCGTAATTATAAGGTAGTCAGTGTTGACAACAGCCTTAATGATGTTGTGTGTAAAACTATGCGTATGTTATTAAATAGAACTTTATCTACGTTCAAATCGTGAGTGTTATACATGAAACTCTATGTACCAGTGCTGGGTTAGTATTTGAGAACACAGTTAATTGAAATTTTAAAAAAGCAAAAAAAAAAAAAAAAAAAAAAAAGATCTCACCTGCTTCAGTATCTGAGGCTTGGATTTGGTCAATGAATAATGAATTGCTAACCTTACACTTGGTGCACTTCATTTACTGACAAATACTGAATTTATTTTTCAACATGGATATGCAGTTATATAGCGTGTTGAAATGGACTATAGTTCTAATGATGTTAGTGCTGTTATCTGTGAGAGGTCTTCCCGCGGCTAATGAGGAATCAGGTGAACTGCCATTGGATTCACGGCAGGAAAATCCGCTGTTTGGGCGCTCATACTTTGGCTCATTTGGTAAGCTCGGGGAAATGACAAATATATGTTTTTCTTTAAGGATATTTGTACAGAGAATGCTACATTCCATGTGTCTCGTTAATACATGAACTTAACAAAATATTTATATACTAATAATTGGACTTAACAAACTATTAAACGTGCATTATACGTGATATTCATTTGTAATCGCGTGCACGCCTTCGGTGTGCATAAAGAAATCGTGATAACGTTTCCTTTGTCAAGGAAAATGTTATTTTTTCACTGTGTGCATGGAATGAACTCAAAATTTACACTGATTTGAAGACATAAAACATTCTTTAACAGAAAGTAGAAAAGTAAAGGAACATGAAAATATATAAACCTAAAAAAATAAAGTTGTAACCACTGTTATGAATGTCTTTCTTAACGTCAAAAATCTTCTTTTATTTCAGATGATGTCACAAACTTTGTACGTACGTGGTTCTCATTCCTAATATCAAAGGGGAATCAAAACATACGAGACGGTGATTAAGAGATGGAATAAATTTCAGTTTTTATGGAATTCTGAAGCCTTACAATTTTACATAGGAAATTAACTTGGATACAAAAAAGAAAGAATAACACTTGATCAAGTGACAATTTTGCAAAAATGAATGTATGACACGCATTCATATCACGGAATATGTTATACCTGTGATTTTAAGTAAGGCTTTTCCGCGTGTTCGTTTGATGCGATTCTGTCCAAAACTTTTATGGACCATCAACTCAACTCATGTTTGACTTAAGCATGTTAAACGTCAGCACTTTCAGCATCACTCGTGATGTACTAGTATTTAATGATACACGGAATAGAAATATGTAAATTTATGTAGTGAAACTAACGAAATGATATTGTTTCATTTATATAATTATAGATGTAGGATTTATTTACTTATTTCATTGGTTATCGTAGAAACACTTCCTTACTTGTAATTTGTAAACATGGAAGTCAAACAAAGCTAAAATGGCTCTATCAACTTGCCCTCGTTTATTATAAAGTCTCATAGTTCCATAGCCTAAACGAACCTATGAAGGCATTATTCCTCTTGCGTCTTGGATTATATATTAGTTTAAACAATATTTTATTTATCAAATATCATGTAAGTACAATATATGTTACAAAGACAAGGGATCGAGTAGTAAGCTAATAAGCTTTTTTTGGAAACTCTTATTTATTATTGGTCGTCTGGTGTCTCTCATGCAATAATCAAACAAAGGCGCATGTCACTGTTGGTGACGTGCAAATAATGGAACGTTCCCGTTTTAGGACAATTTTTAAAGCCTACCTAAGCCTACTGTTACATGATTATTTTGTTTTTCATGGCTAGGTCAACTGCTTACAAAAAGGCACGTGTTCATTTGTGTATAATAGGCCAACCATTGGACACGCGATGTCCCGAGGTGGTACATAACTCGATACGATTATTTCTTACAAAAATGTTCTTTGAAAGTATCTAATATAGAGAAATCCTCATTGAAATAGTTCACTGTTGGTATTTAAATTTGTTTCAAGTTTTATCAAGTTTTAAAAAAAAAGTAAAAGCAGTTATTCTAGCTAGCTTTTTTATAAGTATACAAAAAATGAACAGGACGGACCTCAGTAACCCACAAATTTCGAAGACAACTGGGTTACACTCAGATGCTACAATAAGTTGACCCGGCTATGAATGAGTGCCACTGATTGTAAAAATACTAGCACTCGTTGTGAAATAACTTGTTTCATAATTATAATATTGGCTTAAAGGAATCACTACAAATAATTGGCAGTCTTGGTCCACGCATCATCCATTGTGAAGTTGCATGCACTTTAATAGACAATTATTATGGCTATATCTTTTAGCATGTGATATACAATTAACCACTGGAGATTAATAAAATACAATACTATCACAATGGCTTGCACACATTTCTTTATTTTAACGGTTGTTTCTACGTGTTACACTATCCCTCTATATAGTGACCCTCTTAATCATTTTATTTATACAACTTCAGGTCAAATATGACACAGAAATAGGACTTTAGTATCTTAGATATTGCTGATTGGACATAAATATATTATGCTGATATGTTACAGTGACAGTGGTAAATTATAATTATCAAGAGTTATATCGGTTATCGAAATCATACCGTGTTTCCCTTGAACCGCAGGTACTATGATAACACATTTATAGCTATATGTAGAGACATCAATGCAATGTTTGACACATTTTGTTTATTTATAGGCTAGATATTATGAATCAAAACCTTGGAAATGTTTTATCTCGTGATACCTTGTACAAAACAAATTAGCAAAATACCGGAAGGTTACTAAAAAGTAAGAGCTACTTATGGGCATCGACCTATCTGAACTTTTTGTTTTGCTTTGCTACAATGATAATTATATTATGTGCCATGAAAATTTTTTACTACTGTCAAACAATAACGCGTAAGGTAACAACCGGTGTACCCTTTAGGGTGTTTCTTGTGTTCATGGTTCAAAACTCAGCAAAATACAACATAAATTCCAATACATTTCCATCAGGCTACGGGAATGTATATTTACCATGTAGACTGTACATCAAAGTCAACTGAACAAAAGGTTACATCCCCATGTGTCTATGCACAATGTAGACACGACACATACCTATATCAGCACTATAATTACTAGTTTTTTTTCCTACTATTAACGTCCTCAATTATATCATAGCAGTTAATTTTATTATAAACAAAATTATGTATTTTTGCAGTACAAGTACCAAGGATAACACAATATCAAGCTCTTATTTCCATTGTGGACCTTAAGACAGAAGCAGATGCAAGGGAATCCGGGTACCAGACCCTAGCTCCGAGTTTTTACAAATATACCCCTTAGTTCTTTTACATGCCCGGTGTGTAACACCGTCGCCCGATACACGCGATACTAACCTCTTGGTTTCTAACCAGCTCATGTCTAGATGGATCGGAAAAAAAACACCATTTACTGTCAGCGTATCGAAAAGCTGCACACAACATTCAAGGTTCGTGTACTGCAGGACATATGTACTACTGAACATTTCACAATGGTTATATTTTGAGAAAAGTTTTAATATCGAATAGTGTCCATGATTACCATGTTTATATTGAATCATTATTTGTAATCATTAACACATTGCTTTATCACTATTACTTCAATTATATATAACACCATGCTACAACATGGGACTGTAATTTAGGCGAAATCTGACTTCGTGAACGATTCCTCGAATGACACGAGTCTACAACAAAATGCGAAATATATGTGTAACATTGCAGAAATAAGAACCTTAAAATCTATTCTGCAACAAACGCCCACATGTCTGACTTGACACCACAAATAATTTATTACACGTTTGATTACGTATAACAAGTTAGATAAACACGATTGATATAGATACAGAATATGAATAATATATATAAGACATATAATAGTAAACAACACAACCCTGTCACTCACCTGTGTAAGCTTCGACTAATTCATCTGAATGTTAATTTCAAAACGCATTTGACTATCTGATTACATCAGCAAATACAAAATATGACCAAGAGAAAACTTATCTAAAACATTTGACGCCATTTTTTTATAAATGTTCCGGACAGTAACATGACCGAAGAGTGAAATAGTTCAAATGAGTTTTTAGTACATTTCAGATTAATAACACACGTAACACAAGCCTAAGCTATCAATATAAAATAATATCATCAAAAAATTAATACTGAAAATATAAATCCACAAATAAAAAACATCATCTAAGGACACACAAAATTATAAGGAGCTGGACGGTTAAAACAAGAAAGATACCGGTAACTGAATTTAAAATGGAAAAAATTGTAAATGAAAACAGACAAATCTAAATTTACATTTAAATGACTGATAGTGAGAGTGAAGGTTGAACTTGCCATTATAATAGTGTCATTAAAAAAATACACACACACTTTAAGATTTTCTTTATCCAATGTCAACTTGGCACACTTACTTCATATGAGTCATACAAGGCACTTGGGTCTTTACATAAATATAACTTACTGGTTCTCAAATATGGATGTTATGACAACGCGAAGTCGAAACATGGCGGAACACATGATTTTGTTCTGTCATAAAAACAAGTAAATGTATTTACATCCATATTTTCCAAAGATGTTGTGTTATTTCTCATGCACGTATAAAGGGATCTACAATGCCATAGAGTTATACTTTATGACAAATTATAATCTAAACTTAAAAGTGCTTCAAGGTTCTGTACAGTACTCAAGTAATGATTGAAGGCACTAGAATTATGTTTGACGAAGCAGATTCAGGGTCAAATAACTGTCGGGGACTAGCGCACGAAAAACGCAAAATAAATCGGAGTTAGTAGAAGACGATTCTGGGCATGAAAGAAATAAATACCAGTTTATCAAGTCATTATTATCGTTATCTTACAGTTAAGCTGTTATAATTTAGAGACAACCTTGGATATTCTACTAGATCAATTGTGGCGAAGCAATGTAAGGTAGAGCTTCACCTAATGACTTCAGAATGGTGCCCACAAAATAGGCATTGTGTACAATGTATAAAAGTAACCTGAATAATATCAGATGAAGAAAGATGACATCATGATGACGTCAGACAATGCGTCGTACTGACTACAAGTGTACATTGTACTAGAGGGTGGAGGAGCAAATGTTTCTTCGACTTATTTGGAATTTAGGAAGTATTCTAACACGACCAGCGAATAACCTACATACATGTAGAACAAAATCTATTTGGGTTATTCTGCAATAAACCGACCTTGAACGACGCTGCACGCGCATCGTGTTTCGGCTGTTCAATTTACCCGACGTGTAGAGGATCTTACATGGCATACTGTGGATGACTTGCAAAGCGGGGGGATCCGATGGATGACACACGTCCAGTTTACTTGATTAATGTTACGATACCATTTACACTGACTTTATTTACTGTTTTGTTGTTATTGTTTTTGTTTACACAGTGACGTCATTAATCAAGAGAAACTGTGACGTCATTTATCTATACCCGTTACTAATATTTTTCGTAACTTGAACCGTTATTGCGTACCAAAATTCGAACCATTTCTATAAATGAAATTCCTGTTACATTTACTCGAAAATTATTAAAGTTTTTTTCTTTCTTATGAGACTAGTTTACGTTGATGAAAAATGAAACACCGCGTACTCTACATTTTTCATGAATGAAAGTCACATTGAAGTGTTCGCGGGAGGAAACTTTAACGGCAAAATCTAGGTGCGTAGCACGCAAGTGTAAATTACGTTCGATGAAAATAGTTCTCTCATTTTCTTCAAATGTTGTTTCAAATAAGTCGTGTTAGAATCGAAATAATAAGTATCCAAGTTTGGTTTATGAGAATAACCCTCGTTTGTCGTTCTTATGCGTAATTATATATACAGCCTTGGCCTTCGTGATATATTCTTCCGCATAAAACTCCAAACTCGGGTTATTCTACGATAAACCAAACATGAATACATATTATTTCTTAAATAACAAAAGACAGGTAAACTGTTTTGTTGAAATGCCTTGCATAGTACGTAAGCAAAATTGTTTACAAGTTTTACTTTAGATCGATATCTCCTTGTTATGCAGGTATATCAGTGAAAAATAAGGAGCTTAAATCACACACAGTAGACCCTACTGTTATGAAGTGCATTAAGACAAAAGGCGGTTTCATTTCTCATAAATAGTAAATGGAATGTTTTGTCAAAAAGAATAAAATACAAATACAGATTATGTTGAATCATGCAAACGTGCATCTATTCCTAAACTTATTTTGAAAACACATTCTAAAGGCTTCTAATCGAGATGATTTTGAAATATTTTCAATTGTTACAAATCAATTACCTGCATTAACTACGGTTCTACAACAAATTTTACAAACATAATGTCTAATTTGCTATAGTTTAGTTTACATATTTTTCATTTTTTATGAATTACAAGTAAAAAGAAGATTCTAGAAAATACACTACGATGTTATATCCTACAAATAAAATGAATAAGGGATAACTTCTTGTTTATCTGATATCTGAAATAATCAGATTCCATTTTGATAGTGATTGTTGCCGCCATTTTGGGTAACCGATTTGATTTTCACCATCGCAGCTTTCTTGAACATTATAAGAAAAACTGGCGCTGTCATGGCTACCCCAGACGCTAATCCTCCTAGAAGAGAACCGACAATAGTACCAGCACTCAGCTTCTCGTCCTCTGTTCCAGCTTCATCTGTTGTGTATTTACCTTAAATGAAAATACAGGATATATTTAGTTTGCACAGTGTCATTAATAAGATAGAACATGTTAAGTCCTCGACGTTCGTTCACCTAGACCCGTGTTTATAGAACTTTTTCAGGCTCGACTGAGTTTGAGCACTGGGCGATTTTAACTCTACCAGCGTCTTTTATACACTACAAAAGAGTGAAAACGTTCGAGCGTACATTTCGTGTTTGCTTGACCTAAATGCATTGCACTTGGGTGAAATTTCGAAACGACGTGTAGACCCAATGTTCCAGCCGAACCGATCCGAGGGGGCTCTCTTTCAAACTACCTTGTATTAGTTAAGTGTTTAAAAAAATTAAACATAGTAGCTTCTTGTACCTTCTTGTACTAGTCTTCAATCAAACTACATTGTTTGTACATTTATTTAGTTCAGACTTATTGGTACACATTCCCAATGTAACAGAATAGTCAAAAGTCTAAATAGAAGTGTTTTGAATTTGTATAACAGATTGCTACATTCAAGTTAAATCACTTTTACCTTCCACACACAATCCATTGTGAAGATGATGTCCAGCGTAACATACCACACATACGTTGTTTTCTGCTGAACAACCCGACCGCTCAGGTGTGCATCTAATGTTTGCATTACAGTACCCGTCTAGCTCCCCATCTATAAATATAACATACACGTAAGCAACTCTTTGTATAAATAACCAGCATTTGAAAAGAAGTGTACATAGCACATGCAACGACGTCAGAAAAGGTTAACTCAAAGGTTATATCTTTTTGCACGATAACACCCCAGAAATAGTATGAATAGCAATCGTGCAAGACGCACTTTTATATGTTTCGTCTCCTATTTTATATTGGTTTGGGCAGCTGCCTGTTGATATGTATGTCGATGGCTCGAATCCCAGCATGGATCCATTCTGAAACGGTTGGTTGGTGAACTGCCAGCTGGTTTAAACCGGTTTAAGAATGGTTAAATATGTTGCTGTAATGAATAAAATTCAGGCGTTAACTGTGCTCAGACCGAATGTGTCTCATAAATCAGAAATAACTGGGTTTTTTTAAAAGTTGGTGGACCCTGTAAAACAGTCACTCTACCTATTACAAATGTACTTCTATTACTTACCTTGTCTACAGAAACCGTCTTTAACAATACGATATCCTGACGAAGTACAGTCGACACAAACATTAAGGTTAGGGTCACAGCCAGATGTGTGCTGGCAAGAGAGCGTCTCGTTACAATAACCATGCAGAACACCATCTGTGAAAAAACACTGATCATTAAAACTCCCATCCGCAACATAGCAGCCAATACATTACAAGAGGGCCAATATGACCCTTATTGCTCACCTGAGTGCAGGACTTACTTATGACCAAATGTGATCGAAATTCAACCTTAAACTTTATATCATAAACACAAACACTCTGTTTGACCATGACAAGACAAACATTCCCACCACTCTACATGATGATTGGGTATCAAATGTGACTTCTAGTGTATTAATAAGTTTTTTTCTTTGGAATCACCAAGACAAACATTCTGACTAACGTTCATGTCAACTGGGTTTAAATGTTGTTTCTAGTGTCAACAAGGTTTCAATTTTATTCGTTCTTGAAACCTAGTTTTTGACCTCAAGTGGCCTAGTTCAAACATGACCTAAAAATCATTGAAACTATCTTTCATTTGACTATGTGAGCTAGTTTTTGACCCTAGGTGATCCAGGTTCGCACTTGCCCTAGAAATCATTATGACAAACATTCTGAAAAATTTCATGATGATTGGTTAACAAATCTAGCGTCTAGAATGTTAACAAGTCATTTCTGTGATTTGACCATCTGACCTAATTTTTTATCTCGGGTGACCCAGATTCAATTACCAAGACAAACATTCTAACCAATTTCCGTGATGATTGATAATAAATGTGGACTCTAAAGTTTTAACACGAATTTTCTTTGATTTGACCATGGAACCTGGTTTTAGAGACAAGGTGACTCAGTTTTGAACATGGCCTAGAAATCATTGAGATTAATATTTTGACCAATTTTCATGAAGATTTGATATCGCATGTTAAAATACAGGGTCCTCATACGAATAAATCAAATACTGTATAGTACCCTGTCTGCAAACACTGTCGATGATGTGGAAACCTTCATCATTACAGACTGTACATCTGTTCATCTCAAGGTCACACCCGCTGCCTCCTTCCGTACACAGAACAGTGAGACTGCAGTAACCGCCTATTGTCCCATCTGAAATATAATACAAAATAATGGACGAATGTTATATATGTCAATTCATTTAAGTCCTTTATGAAAATATTTTTGAAGACTTAACTTACATTATAGTCCTATGGCCACATTGGGAGTTTACAATTTACTGTAGCAACAAAATAGACCACTATTTGTACAAAACGCTTTCGTAACACCATTTTAAAAAACAAAATATATGCTAAATATAGCTATTTTCTCCACGATATTGTAAAAAGTGGGAAACACTTTCTGACAACAGTCTTTACTTAAAAAAAGCTACGTAAATAAAAAAGGAAGACATACGTCAACATAGTTGAATATCGATAAATCATGTTTTCTGCAGAGCAAGTCAAACACCTCTACGCCCTTTATTTACTTAAAATACAAATGAAAATGCCTCAATTATGCTAACAACTTACCATCCATGCAGACTCCATCTATAATATGTCGATCGTACCATTCATAACAGTTCATACACCAGCTGTTAGTCGGTGAACAAGCTTCGGAGTCTGCTGTGTTACACGTGATATTCGAGTCGCAGTATCCATACAGTGTGCCGTCTGGAAAAACAAACATGTACACACATCTTATGTGATTACTTTATTCTATTTATATCGTAGATTATCATTTTTAAACTTAACGAAAAATATGTCAAAGTACGAAGCTGCGAGTATCACTAGAATTCTAGATACAGTAAAGTATGTTTATAACGAACTCCTTGGGACCATACTTGTACCATTTTCATATAAAATAAATAAAGAAAATAATCGGGCCGAGAAAATGTGTTCCTTATATCTGGATTTTCGCTTTATCCGGAGTCGTTATATACGGAGTTTACTGTATATCCATATAAAGATAGTAGCTCTAATTTCTCCCGTTTGGTAACATTGCTTAACGACTTTTACATAAAAACATTTCAATAGAATAAGTATATGGAAGAACGGACATGACGTTTGAACCTGATATATCAGGTAAGATCTTTTAAATGTTGTAGATTTGATTAATGGCGCCATCAAAATGTTTTCCCGCATGATCTCAGTTGACATTGATCTTAGTGGTATTTATTGTTTTTCAAGTATATACATGTAATGTACCTTCCGTGCAATATCCTCTCATCACGCGATATCCGTTACTGCAGTTTATACAACGGTTGATCAATCCGTTGCAGCCAACGTCGGCTTCTGTACAGAACTGGTCATAAGCGCAATATCCGCCTAACTTTCCGTCTAAATATAAACAAACGATGTTTTCATATATGACGTCAGATATGACTTTGTCACGAACTTGTTCAACAATTGCATAAACAGGTACAGCATGCGAACAAGAAAATATTTTATATTTTCAAATGGCAAAACTTATTGCATTTTCACAATTATATTGGTTTATTAAACTGCTCCATAGTCAATCGTAACCTCCGTGGGAACAAATGTAGTAAACAAACGGAATGCATATATACAAATGAATCACAAATAGCTGTGACGCCCCTCCTTTACTAACTTGGCTCGAAGGGCAACTTGAACAGGCGGTGTAGGTTTGTCTTTGTTTTTAATTTTATATGAACAGGTAACCTATACAGGCTTTACGAGAAATAAAAGATCTGCATGCCAATGCTGTTTTTTTGCTTGAAATTTTATTGCACTTACCAGCAGTTACCACGAGTAAACCGTCGGAAAGCCGTATTTAGTCTCAATTTCATGTGTAAACAGCTTATTTATACCATTGTTTTACAAAAAATGTTTAGGTGTTTTTGGCATGCTATCCTAAAATCTAACCCTTGCTTGACAGTATTGCAAAGTTTCAATCCACAGGCCCATGATTTGCGAAGATAAGGACCATATGATTCCTTGCACAGCTGAGATGTCTGAGTTCGTCGTGTTTGCACTATTTTATACATTTCAATGTCATATATATATTATAGTTGTATAATTCAGAAATAATGTGATAAATATTGTCTGTGAAATATGTACGTTGATAATTCGAATAATCAGCTGATCATCCACACTCACCCTCAAAACAGTTATCATCATATCTACGAAATCCTGTGTCACAAACTTCACACGTATTGTTGACATTACACCAAGAATGCTCAGCATCACACGTCATGTTCGAATTACAATATCCTCCGGTTTTCTCGTCTGAATGTAAAAAAAACTCATAAAGTAAAATTTTGACTTCCGAGCATCTCAATCTTGTCTCCGAAAGAAAACGTAGACAATATTTTGTTTAAGTGAAGTCAGCGCATGACTAAATCAAAGCATTGAAAATACTGAAAGACTGTCGACTGTTGCTAAGAAAGTTGCATCATATCCAAACCGCATATAATACGCTACAGCGATGATATCGGAGTGACGCAATGGATATGACGAAAGTCGTCTGACGGTCAATTTTGCCACCTAAAGATTGACCTTGGTATTGTTTATGAAGGGGAGCGGTGGTGTAGAGGTTAATGTGTCTGCCGCTCATCCCGGAGGTTGCGGGTTCGAGCCCCACTGGAGTCACGACCGTACCTCCTCATATGACACCAGTACTGGTTTTTCCAGGAAGCGGACTCGAGAATGACTCGATAAGCTACAATCTTTCTTCACAATCGGGCTAAAATAAATTGGTAAAAACTATCGTTTTAAAATACACAAGATTAAGGCTCATTTGACCAGTGACAAGATTTTTATACGCGCTGAGATATTCCTCTAGTGTAAGAGACCATATTATGAACACAAGCGGAATGAGCGGCACAGCGTTAGCTGTAGCAAGGTGCACTTATCTAACGAACGAAGGACAAAATACGAACCTTGAGCACAGAATCCATTGACAACACTGTAACCAGGAAGTGTACACTCAACACACACGTCGAAGGTCAGTAGGCAATCCAACCCCTCAGTGCACGGTGTATTTACGTCACATCGACCACCCAGAGTTCCATCTGAAAATAGTTACGTATGAATTACGGTATTAACCTTCATATTCAACACTTATTAGCAAGTTAACAGGCATTGTGATTTGTCTTACAGAATCTTCTGCATTACTTATTTCAGTACAAAATTAATTAAAAGAATATTATATAAAAAGCAGCTTTTGATCTTAGTGTACGTATGTAAAAGTACATGTAGTTACTTCATTAGATATGCATATCATTTTCATCTGATACGCATATAGTCAACTAAGTTTGAATGACCTCTTTCCATACTTACTTTCAGGTGCGCCAGCCAAGGGATCGGTGACAGTACCGTGCAATGTAAGCGTCCACTCATTCAGATACACCTCTACAAATCGAAAACAGAAATATTTGCATACAACAGACGTTTGCTATCAGGAAACACCTTGATCGATGATTCATTCATACATGTCTTACTTTATCCGAGCAATTGAAGAACAAAATATCTAATAATCATGTATACACACGTTGTGTTTATGGTGTTTAAGCTATGGTGGTAGAGGCGGTCACTCTCGTTTAAGTAGAGAAATCAGTGAAACAACAAGGCAACTACTGAGCCTGAATGTGTCGTGAATAATAATTAAACGGTACTGAACGCAGAGTCTTCTTTAGTAGGAACGAATGTTTTAATACCCCGTGATTTTATCACGTGAGACATCATTTGTCTGTGCGTCCCGGCCCGCCGTCCTCGGTAACAAGAAACCTTTATAGGTACACCTAGCAATCATGGCATTATTTTATTACACTTGATAGTAAATTAATGCAGATTCCTGTTCCTGCGATAGCACATTGTAAAATGCATGTTATAGATCGTTTGCTTCTGTGACGATGAAAACTGTTCGCGAAAGTAATACAATGCACAGTATATTTATATACATAGATAGATTTATTTCAGTATATCACAAATGTACAAACATGGTTTGAATATGATGGCCACTTTGAGTACTAAAACAACTGTGCCGTTAGAAACTTTGGAACGAGAAAAATACCAGAAGCCGTCACAAATAGAGATCTGTAATTTTGAAAACAGTTACAATGTACTAAATTTAGTAACATTTTTCTGATTGCGATATTTGACAGTAAACTCAAAGGTTTGGTTACCATATACATTTGTGCGTTCTAAATATGTATATTCAATACATGCAACCAATACAAATCTATGTTTTAACTTTTAACAGAAATGTGTATAAGAACATGTGTTTCCCATACCGTTGTCGCAGTTGAGAAAGTCGTCCATCCGTATCGTCCATGTCCCTGCTGGATCCTCTCCCCAATGGAAAACTGTCATAAAGGTCCATTCTGCACTACTTGAGGAAGAATCTTTTCTCCGTTGCCGGAGTACTTTGCTGTCTGTACCATTTGGAGACACTAAGTGTATTTCGGTGTATTCCCTCCAAATTGCCTGGTAGTACACCTGCACTTGTACATGTTCTAGGTATTTGATGTGGCAACTCTTAACATCGTATGTGGCTTCCACAGATTCTGTGCAACATCTGAAAATTGCGTTATAAATGTTCATTCATTTTTTATTTAAGATGTTCTAAAATAATCGATGGGCTTGATAAGCACTGGACATACAGTTCGGACAAAAAGAAGTTGCTATATTTTCAGTATCATGTACACTCAACAGGTTTAGACACGCAAAAGTGGCAAAACATTAATTTTAACAGTTTTATCGTTTTTCAAATTTATTAAAATTTCATACACAACAAAAACAATATGAAATTGAATTATTGTAATTCTTTCAATAATTCATCGCAAAAAAAGACTTAAATATAAGTAAAAACAATAGCGTCATTCAAAATAAAAATGATCAACAGGGGAAATATTTGCGTTTCTAATATCGGTTAAGTGTATTTTACCAGTGTTGCTTCATGTAGCAAATTAAACTAATAACTAGTTTATATATAACTAGCGTGTATTGGTCAGAAAGTGACTAACGGAAGAACGTTAAAATTTGCAAAACAGGTGTTTAATATAAGAAAGGTACATGCTTCGCCTAACTACCTTAATCCCCAGTTTTATATTGCCCTTAAACCATAATGTAACTTTATCTTAACATAAAAATGTATCATAAGGACCTTCTTACTCGTAGTGATGATGAAACGATAGTTTACGTTCAAATGTTCACTTAATTTAATTCATAATAGTTCATTTACTCTCGATTGCGAAACAAGTTCATAAAACTTAGATTAATCGCTCTCGAGACTCATTCCAGAAGGAATCAACCTCAAAGAGAGAGAGAGAGAGAGAGAGAGAGAGAGAGAGAGAGAGAGCTAATGTGGAATTATCTGTGTCTTGCCTAAGGGCACTACCACTACTTGGGCGCTGGTGGGGATCGAACCCGCGCTCTCCGATCCTGAGACGAGCGCGCTACCACTGCACGAAGGCGGTACTACTTTAAAATGTTCACTTCTGACAAGGACGAAGGTATAAAAATCAAATGCCACCCCTCACGCACTTGTACACAGATTGTGTTTCTCCTACACAGGATATTTTCTCTGGTACAGTTGTCCATGTAAGGGCAGCCTCCACCATTTCATCTGCGTTCATTACTCCGAATCCATATGACACACTCACTACAGACAAAAAACAGAAGAGTACTAAATGTAAAAAAAAAAGATAGAATACTAGATCTAAGTATTAATTTTAACTTGCTTGTTCTTTGATGGGAACATGTCAAATACAACACCCCCGCCCCACCCTTCTCCCCGCGCCGATATATATATTTATCATAGTAATATGTAACTAGAGCTATCACTAAATGTGATTAATACCCCCAAAAGGATTGCTTTATAAACTGAAGAAGTTCGTAGTAACATAATACCTTGCAAACAAACTAAAAAGAGATATTGTTCTTAGCAGTTCCTCTCATTGTGCTTGACCATTGTATGAAGTTGTATTGAATTCCAACTTGTAGTTTTCGAAAAATGCTCCAGACAGGGAAAAGTAACAAAGGGCAATAACCCTGTAATTAGTCAAGATGGAGTTATGGTTCCTGTGCACTGCACTTCCTCTCACTGTGCTTGACTATTGTATGAAGTTGTATTGAATTCCAACCAGAAGTTTTCAAGTTATGCTCCGGACAAGGAAAAGTAACAAAGGGTAATAACTCTGTAATGAGTCAAGATGGAGTTATGGTTCCTGTGCACTGCACTTCCTCTAAATGTACTTGACCATTGTATGAGGTTGTACTGAATTCCAACTAGTAGTTTTCAAGTTATGCTTCGGACAAGGAAAAGTAACAAAGGGCAATAACTCAGTAAATACTCAAGATAGAGTTATAGTTCTTGTACACTGCACTTCCTCTCATTGTGCTTCATCATTGTATGAAATTGTATTGAATTCCAACCAGAAGTTTTCAAGTTATGCTCCGGACAAGGAAAAGTAACAAAGGGCAATAACTCTGTAATGAGTCAAGATGGAGTTATGGTTCTTGTGCACTGCACTTCCTCTCAATGTGCTTGACCATTGTATGAATTTGTATTGAATTCCAACCAGTAGTTTTCAAGTTATGCTTCGGACAAGGAAAACTAACAAAGGGCAATAACTCAGTAAATACTCAAGATAGAGTTATAGTTCTTGTACACTGCACTTCCTCTGACTGTGCTTGATCATTGTATGAAGTTGTATTGAATTCCAACTAGTAGTTTTCAAGTTATGCTCCGGACAAGGAAAAGTAACAAAGGGTAATAACTCTGTAATGAGTCAAGATGGAGTTATGGTTCTTGTACACTGCACTTCCTCTCAATGTGCTTGACCATTGTATGAAGTTGTATTGAATTCCAACCAGTAGTTTTCAAGTTATGCTCCGGACAAGGAAAAGTAACAAAGGGCAATAACTCTGTAATTAGTCAAGATGGAGTTATAGTTCTTGTGCACTGCACTTCCTCTCAATGTGCTTGACCATTGTATGAAGTTGTATTGAATTCAAACTAGTAGTTTTCAAGTTATGCTCCGGACAAGGAAAAGTAACAAAGGGCAATAACTCTGTAATTAGTCAAGATGGAGTTATAGTTCTTGTGCACTGCACTTCCTCTCAATGTGCTTGACCATTGTATGAAGTTGTATTGAATTCCAACTAGTAGTTTTCAAGTTATGCTCCGGACAAGGAAAATGCAACAGACCGACCGACCGACCGACCGACCGACCAACCGACCGACCGACCAACCACCGGGTGACTCCTATATACCCCCCTAAACTTCGTTTTGGGGGTATAAAAAGGGAAGTAATGATAAGAAAAACATTAAGAATATAAGATAAGAATTGAAATATGTGTACATACAAGTGGAGGATTAAGAATATAAAGGTTAGATATATATATATATATATAGAGAGAGAGAGAGAGAGAGAGAGATACATTTTCTGTATACATTGTTCAATTCCATGACAATGTATCAAACACATTCTATTATGTAACCAGCATTTTAAACGTCTGCAACAGAGACCTGATTCTACATGTACCTTACAATAAGTACACAAATTGACTTAAAAAGTTTTAAGCATTGATGTGTTACAAGGTAATAGCTCTTCTAAAAATAGAAACGTGGTTGACTCCTGCTACGGACGATTTTAGATGTTTTTCCTGTTGGCAGATATATAGCTTTGCTACTACGTGTTCTCTAAACTTGTTCAAGCATTATAATTATAGGCAATTGAATGAATATATATTTCTGGTAATATACCATTTTTTCCTGCTGCGTTTGTTTGAAAAACATCCGCTGACACACCCCCGTATGTAGACGTTTCTGCTATAAGATGCTGAACATCCCGCCAAGTTAGGTCTGGACTGAAAATGAACATCAGTCAGAAGTCGCTTACAAAGATAGCAGAAAGTATTAACATTAACATGTAATTACAATCTGCATGTATAGTGTTTATAGTAAATATTTACATCACTGATATCAAGAAGTGTTCATTTAACTTTACAGTATGGGTACTGTTCTTGCTGCCTGTACAAAGCTTTATATTAGAGTAAAGCCACTAATTTGAAGACCATATAACGTATTCATATAAAACTAATAAGTTCCATCTATAATCTTTTCAGATAAAACAACATTCAAACCGTTTGGAAAAGAAGATGAACGACTCACTTTGCTTGTAAAGCAAGAGCAATGATACCTGCCGCCATTGGGCATGCAGCAGACGTTCCCAAGAAATCGTCTGTACACGAATCATTCCGCGCTGTCGTTGGCTGAAGAAGACGGTAAAGGCGAGTATTGACATGTTTCGACATAGATCGTTTTCATTTTAGGAAGAAACACAATGCCAAGTATTAATACGAGAACAGTGTATGTGTGAAAGTGAAAATATAATGCTTATGTACAGAAGTGAAACTTGTGGAAGAAAATGGTGCTAACATACAGTGGGGTTAGTAGTGGTGTTAACTTAGAGTAGGGGAGAAAATGGTGTTAACATAGAGTAGGGAAGGAAATTGCATTAACAAACAAGTGAAGAAAATTGTGCAAACTTACATGAGGTAAACATAGTGATAATATAGACAAAGGAAGAAAATAGCGCTTACAAACAGTTCGAAGGAAAAATAGAGCTTACATATTGCAGGAAATACATGTACTTCGAAAACTGACAGGCAAATTGCCTAACGTATCAACCTCATATTCAAACTTCCTTCATAAATTGACCAAATATATATTTACTATCAAAGTATCGCCTTGTCCTCCGTAAGTGGCAGCCGTTATACAGGTACACTGCTCCGAGTAGCTTGCTGGACTGCCATCAGCTGCTAAGGCATTTATACTTATTGTATATATACTGTTCACAAGACCTGCTGCGTTACAGTCGTCGTAATCTCCACCCCCGTTTCCGGCAGCAAACACGTATATCGCACCTTTACCGTTTCGACCCTGCAGTAAGAAGTTTATAATCAATACCAGTAATTTAAATTTAAAGAACCTCATATAAATGAAATATCTACTGATTCTATTCATAATCTGCCATAAACTTGATTTTCTTCTCAGTTTTACCATTTCTTAGCTAAATGTCTTAAATGGCATTGTCCGTCCTTCAATTTGAATAATACTATTAATTATTTGAAGGTTTGTTCAATGAAAATGCAAGTAGCTTTGGTATAGAATAGAAATAGGGAGGGATAGATATTTCCCAAACAAATCAAGTGTTCTTGATATAGAATGATACCTCCATAATGCCTTGTATCAAAGCAGCTTCTTCTAGTTCACGTAAGGGCTCAAAGCCAGCCCCATACCCTGGATATCCCCAGCTGTTGCTGTAAATGTCTATTGCATCTAATTCATGAGTCAACGCACCAGCAGTCGCAGATTCTGTGCTGTATTCATCTAGTATTCGCAAGGCTAGTGACAATAAGATGAAATCAAATTATATTGCTCTCTTAGTTTAATAATTGTCTCTCTGGTGTCAAATGTATTGTATGCTTATTTGACGATTCCGGGTAAAATGACAAAAAGAAAAACTATCAGCTTATGGTAATGCTTACAGCTATGTTAGGTCATCACGCCATCATCCTAACCGACTGACATTCAAACAAAAGCTTTACTTGAAACCTCACTTAATCATTTTACTGGATATTAAGGTCACGTGCCATGTTGAATTATTGTCAAGAATGAAGCTTATGACACAGTAGATGCTTCAAAGCATGTAAGAACTGTGTTATACTGAATTAACTCTCTTCTTAACAGGAATAAATGCAAAAAATATCTAACAAACAGGGCGGATTTTCATTTTTTAATTACGATAGTCTAATAAGAACTTTTACATATTTCCTCTATATTCAACAGCAAAAAGAAACTGTTATACAGACTCGTACATTTTGGTTATAACTTCGGAAATAATCATTATTCTAGGAGACTCAGTGTAAATCATTGATGTATGTCCTTAAAATTATGATGGTCACTTTAAACGGTAATATAGCTTTAAAATAAGATATATGCAAAAACATGCAAATTTGTATTTTCCTTACTACACCGCACTGCTAATGTCTGTTGCTGTTACAAAACAAGTGTATATTCAACATCGTCCATGTAATATTCCATTAACTTCATTGGCGTTTTAACCTAGACAAAATACATATATTTTATCATACTTACATGCAATAGTTGTATCGTACGCTACTCCAATTATACAGTCATTATTCTTTGAAGCTGCTGCAATTCCCGCGCATTTTGTTCCATGTCTGGTCATTGTGAAAAAGAATATATATTAAGGATATGCTTTGAGAATTTTAAGTTCACCTAACATGAATAACTTGCTACTCTTTTTCAAATGTTTCCCTGGAAGTAGGTCCTCTTAACAAAACACATAACATAAACTTTATTGATAGACACAGATTACAGAATAATTGTATTTTGCAATAACATATGCACAAATAAATGTCAGAAAAACGTATATTGTAGGTAAGAGCATAGGTTTAACAAGCATATCAATTAGACTATATTCATTTGTAATGGTATTACAAGTATTGTGCAAAAACAATTTAGAACAATCTCTAATACATATGCATAATGGCTTCACATACATTAATTCAGTTCGGTTGAGCTCGGACTTAAAAAGCTCAGATGAAATTACCTTCATCTAATAAAATTAATCATACCTAATGCTATAGGGGTAAACATATACTGTACATATAATTATTTAATTTTTTGTTTCCTGGAATATGAGAAGATCTCCATTTTCCCATTTTTATATACATTATGTATATACTCAGTATACAAATAATGAATGAACACGATTTCAACATCTATAGACAATAATATAACTTGACATGATCAAAGGACTATCAAGAAGACTAGTTGCCAATTCTCCGATTTGAAAACGAGCTGTTCAGCCGCGGCAAGGAATTATTGTACTTTCGTTTCATTGGCTTTGCTAAATTTAGATTTACAGATACTTATTATAGATTATAGAAGAACATACATAAAACTATTAACCGTAATAGTAGTAACATTTTAATAGCCTCTTATATTTATACGTTAGTTCTAAGTGTAAGAGTAATTAAAACGTATATGTTACCCGTCATCTTCCCGAATATGAACCCCTCCTGCTGCATCGTACACAAAATTGAAACTGAGCGACGTGTTCTGTGGAATAATATGTTAAACACAGTGCAAAAAATGTAAAATATAAATATATTTCTATATATCCTGTCAGTCATATATCATATACGTATCAAATATCATTTTGTAGATGTAAAGGATAAAAAGCATACTGAAATCAATAAACACGAACACATTTAAGGTTCAGTTGCCTTGCCAGGTTAAGAATCACCTTAAGGTTTGTAGAAATTAAAAAAAAATACACCAATAACTTTTACATTGTCTATTTAAATCGTATTGTTTAATATCAAACCCATTTATAGTGACGAACTATTTCTCTGAAGTTTCAAGAGTTTAGTGATATAATGTGTTTAGTTGTGTAACATACGTAATTGTCAACGAGGTCATTATGATCAATATCAATCCCGTCGTCCAATATTGCCATGACAACACCTTTGCCAGAGTATCCTTTTTCCCAAGCTTCGTACACATTGTGGGCTGGCACCGTTGACGGATGCTGGAAATTAAATGCAATACATAGAGAATAAGAGAATTGCCTACAGTAGAATGCCGTACGTTGAAACTTTTTATTTAATGTATTGTTGAGATCAGTCGATACATGACTTAAAAGATAATGGTTAAGCCAGTCATCCATTTGAAAGCAAACACTTTAAAGCAAACACTTTACATGTAATTAAGATATTTCACCTTATCGCGTACCTGTTTTTTGATGCATTAAATGAATGTAATTAAGAATTATTTCAAAGTTTTTTTTATTTAAACAGTTACGGGTTGACGTTTTCTGGATCGATTAACACTAAACACATCTTTACAAAAGTTATCAAGATCATGTAACGATTGAGATAAAATTTTATGTAAGCGTAAAAATTCAGTGGAAATATTTATTCATATTACGTGTTATACTATCTAAAGGGAGACAAAAATTAAATAAGCGGCATGAAAATCCCTCAAAGTTAGACTTTCCGATCTGATAATATCTTCTTGCAGTATTCCTTTATAGTTAATAGCTTTTATGTTTAACATGCTCTGTCATTTCAAATATAAATATGTATAAAGACATTTGTGTTATACCAAATGCCATTGCTTGGACCAGTATGCGTCTGTCACATTAAAGGACAACAGAGGCTCTGGTGTCACTGTTAGTCCCATAGGATGGGTCTTCTCTTCCTTGTATAAAGCTTTCAGCTACATAAAGAGAAATAACACGATTTTTTTATAACTATTTATAATAATATACGTTTCATTATGCTGTTATGAATTACGAAGTGGATATCGAAATGATGGTTCACTATACTGTTTATGTTTTGTACATTGTCCGCCTAAGATTCGTTTAGAAAATATAAGAGCTGTACATGTAAATGCAGGTGACGAAAACAATTGTTTCAGTCGAGTCATGGTTCTACTTAATCTTGACAGAGGTAGGCCTACCGTCAATATTGTATGCACACCTTATTTTCCTTCTGATAAGGTTTGCCTACCTAACATTTGCCGAACTATTTTGCAATCGACTGCAAGACGACTCATATACTCCGTTCAAACTTCTCTATTAGTCGTAGTATAACGATAAAAAATAAACGTGATTAACCTGTCCGATGATATTTTACATTTACGATTACCATGATAAAATGCTACAGAGTAATAAATCCAGTACCTGCTTATCTTTTTTTGTCATTTCTTTCACCACCTCTTCGATTTGATCTTGTGTCCGCCCATCGATATCAGTGAATAAGAAGTAGTTATTTAAATTTTTCAGGGCCTGAAATAAATGTTTATCTGATTCTCACTCAATTAAGGAATACTTTAAAATTTTATATTATTACTATTGTAGGTGTCAATGACAGCATACAACCATAGAGACCCAGTAGACAATTCAGGTGTCAATGCGGAAATATTGGGCACGGTCGCACGGAACTAGCGGCATGCCAGCATTAAAGCAATGATCGCACTCGACATGGTCAGAAAAACCCATAGAGAACATGCAAGCTTAAAGGCAGAAAAGATTGCGCATAACGTGAAAGATCCATGGTGACATATCACAGTCAACTGGACAATAATTTCGAGCGTTCGCGCAGAGGTAAGGCGACAATGATTCCGAAGGTGTGAGAGACCAACGTGGACGTGCAAGGCTCGAGACGACAATAATTTCGAGCGGTCGTGCAGACCTATACATGCGCATACCAGAGTCAATGCGAAAATAATTTTGAGTAGTCGTGCAGAACAATATACGAGCATACCAGAATCAATGCGATAATAATTTCGGGGAGACAAACGGAGCTATGCAATACTCCACAAAACAATGATTTCTAGGAGTCGGGCGGACATATTTGGACATGGCAGAGTAAACACGACAATGATTTCCAGCGCTCGGATACATCAAAGGTTACATGACATACTAAAGGCGACAATGATTTCCAGCGGTCGGACAGACCTGCGTAGACATGCCAGAGTCAAGGCGATGAAGATTTCGACCGGTTTGCAGACTTATATGGACATCATTGAGTCAAGACGATAATAATTTCGAGTGCTTATGCAGATCCACCTCGACATGCCAGACTCAAGGGGACAATGATTTCGAGCAGTCAGATAAAACAACATAGACATGCTAAAACCATGGCGACACTGATAAGAGCGGTAAATCAGACCCGCGTGAACATGCCATACTCAAGGCGACATTGTTTTCGAGCGGTCAGGCAGACCCACGTTGATATGCCAGAGTCAATGCGACAATTATTTGTATCGGTCAGGCAGATACGTGCAGACATGCCTGACTCAATGCGACTTTGATTTCGAACACGTTGACAGCGAAAAGTCGTGCAGATTCTTGGTGATATGCCAGCAGTAAGCGGCATTGACTGCACACGGCTTCACAAACCAATGGGAACATGCGCACACCGAGGTCGGTATCATTGCACTATAGTCTTGTAGACTCTTTCGAACTGATTAAACAATAGGAGAATTCGAAACAACATGAACATTCATGATCAGTTGTATAGATGTTTACACAAAAACAGTCTACATTTAACATACTTATTTTGTTTCTGCAAAGATTACGTACAAGCATACAAGAGAGAAAGTTAAAAATGTAATGATGTTCTTACCATTGATGCAATGTTGAGTTTCATTTTGAAGTAAACATTTTATTTCAACAATCGGCCTTGTTAATACCTAGACTAAACTGCATGTTTCATAGCGTGATATTTGGTTGAAGGACATAATTGCCTATTAGCAATAATTATATTAAAATTCCTTGTGTCATCTCTTTGTTGTTCTTTGCTTACACTACATTAGTTAAGTTTTGTTCTACTTGCTTTGATATGTTTACTGACTTAAAATACCCCACACAGGGTAAAAAAAGAGGTAAAAATATACTTTGCTAAAATTGCACATTAATCTGTTTTATGGGTTTTTAAATTGACAGATTTCAATAAAATGTTAATTGGGCGAAAATTTATTACTTTAGCTGTCACATTAGTATCGTGTTTTGTACGAGTTGATATGCATAATGGGGCGGAAAAATCGCCTTTATTAGTAAAGAGGATATCACAGTTTTTGTTAGAGTGTTGATAATTACAACATATGTAAAATAGTTAAGTTTTGGGTGGAAAAGCATGCTATCTTAAATACTATATTTAAATTTCATCACGCAATCATGACTTCGACAAAGCTAGATCTCACAGAAAATTTAACCTTTCGTACAAAATATAGGTCTCATTGTTAAAGACCCATGATCACTCTGGATTTGCTGGGATCTAATAATGAATTAACCGAGCAAATATTGATGGAAACAAACTATCTTTACTTTAAAAGAATGTGGACGTAAGCTGTTCATTTCCACCGAAGTGTTGAATTTCAATATTGTGAAATATTCACAGCATGTACTTTCGATATAAAAGGCATGGTTCGTTGTCGAGTGCTTAGAGAGGTCTCATCCACAAATTCAAGCTAACATATTTGCTCTTATGGACGGACCTTTATAAAATTTGCTTCAAATCAAATCGAGTGGTTAGAGTCGTTGACTTGAAATCACTGTAACCGCTCGTAGATTCAGGGTCATGGGTTCGAGCCCCGCCACTGACCATGTCTCCATTGTGAGAAAGCCGGCAGTTTTTTTTTTACCGAGGATAGGAGCTTAGTATTGGTTCTTTTCAGGAAAGATGGTTAGACAAACTGCCCGCCTGTTAAAATGACCAAAATACGGCTGGAAAGCGCAATAAACTCCGCCAACAACTACAACAACTTGTCGTCTCTTTTGACAAATAACTGTCAATTTCGCGGGTAAGACACATTTCCTGGTAGTATAGGTACTACGGTTAGCTACAGCATCAATAGCATTATCAGTTTGTCTTCAATAGTAATTATAACTACGAAAATTATCATAGATCTTTAATACGATCGACGAAAGCGAGCATGGGCCTTAAATAGTCACTGGCTTTGTAATTCCTCTTTTTTGTTTGGGTAAATGTCGTTCTCAGGAAAACCCTTACAATTGAAGCGATTAGAGTGTTTAGGATTTCTTTAAGCAGTGAATAAATTTGTGAAAAATGATATCTTTGCTACATTGTAACATATAAATGTTAAATCTCTAAACACACGGAACACAATCAAATGTAAAGTTTGTGGAAATAAAATATTTAATGTTGGTTAAAAGATTTGGAAAGTGTCAATGTAATTCTAAGGTAAAAGTATTTGTTGCATTGCTGAAAACATTTTGGCTACCAAAAGGACTACGGAAAATAATTCTAAAAAGCCAACTTTTCTCAGATCTAAAAATCTCTTATATATGTGATGATATAAATATTTAGTTTAATTTGTCTTTCGTCACAAATTGTGAAAAAAGTATTTAAAAAGACTTAATTGATAAACAAATCGTTTAATTAATTTTTAAATATAATATTGGGAATAATGATTTCTTGCATGAAGATACGTTGGTGTAAGTGTTGACCAAATAAACTTTAAACAGCAAGTTGGGTGTAAGTACGCAATATATAAATTCATTCAGGTCTTGTTACATTTATTATCAGGTCACCGAGTTGAAAGTGGCATAATGTGTTTTTGTGTTCCGATTATTTCAGGATTAACTTGTTGAAGATGTTCTAATTTTGCACAAAAAAGCAGGCATCTTAAAAATAAACCCGATGGCTTATGACTTTAGGTAGAATTCTAGTAACATTTTAGCCTTTCATTTTTCGTTGATCTTAAACATCAAATAGCTCATGAATGCTATTTTCTTGTTGAAACAGTAATACACTCAACAACTTTTCTAAGTAAACACCTAAAGTATGTGTCATATCAAAATCATTTTGAAAGATACGGTCATGAAAATTTGTCAACAAATTATTGGATTCTTTCTCACAATACTCGGTAGAGTTGATGAGCATAAATGGTGATTTCAATGTCTCAGAGAGTTAACATCACCACACAATTCTTAATGTGAAATTCACAAAACTATAAACTATGGTAAATATAAATTTCTGCTAAATTATCTAGAACAGTAAAGTTTTGTTAAAAAACGGTTTCTGGTATCAATTTCAAATATCCCGCTTTGATAAAAATATCATCCCAACGCTTAATTTACTTACAAAGTTGATCTGTTTAATTGAAAATTGAATAAACTACAAGATTTATTTTAGGTGTATACTTAGAAAAGTGGTTGAGTGTATGCAAGTTTTTTCATTATATTTTTGCAACCTACAAGGACTTGGATCATGTACAACTTTTCTCTGTACTTCAACTATGATATACAATTCGCATGAATAAAGTGACAATTTTCTATCAATTACACTGTAGCTGTTGTTGTCGCACAATACCTATACAGAGAAATAATATGAAACAGTCAATTATAACCAGTCCTTGTTTTTCTTTATAAAAACGAAGCGACTGTATTAACAGATATTAAGAGAATTAAAATTATAGGATTTTACCTGTATTTCTTTTTCTTCATTGATTACATCTTAGAAATTTTCTAAAGATAAAACCAGTTATCCGAAACTTTAAGCGGCTGCTTATGCTAACAGTTGCTTAAATTTTTAGCCGAAACATAATTCTTTGTGGGAAAAACTAGTAGAATATTGTTATTCTACTACAAACAACTTTTATATTTTATTAAAGGCACACACCTCTTCGTCGACAAGTCTTTCAAATAATTATAGAAATATAATCCTAGAAGTTAATCGAATGCTAGGTTAAAGGACGAAACGAGTTCCTGAGCAGTTTATTCTTATATAACGTAACTTATACAGTTGAACCCAAGAAATAAATATTGAAGAATGAAAAATAAATCAAAACCTCTTTCACTAGCTGAAATCCATGACTCTTGCCGAGTTCGACAGCATATTGTTCTAAACCAACATAATTCATCACATACTTTCCACTGTAGTCCTTTTTGTTTTCTGACTGTAACTTCTGTAAAGCGTTAGCTTTATGTAGCTTCTCTGCTATTGAGACTGTATGCTTAATCTTCCCTTGATCTACATCTAAACCGGCCAAAAAAGTAAACAAAACACCCACCACAGGAAGCAAAAGATATTGTAAAAGATACATGTTAATGCTTTTAAAGCATGGCCAATTAAAACAACGAGTGTAAATGAAGTTGCAATAGTTCGGCCGACTATCACGGCATATTTGATATAATCATTCAAATTTGTTATCGTTCTTAAAACCTCATAAAACAAGGCATTTAAGAAAAACGCCCCGTTAATAGATTGTCTTCTTTCATTGGTCGCCTCTTGGGCGCATTTAATAAGTAAATCAAATCGACCCTGAGCATGCACGTAAAATATCTAATTCGGACAGCTCTAACATCCCGAAGAAGTCTAGTGCAATTGGAGATCTTAAACGGTATCTTAACATTTGTAAACATAAAGGTCTTTGTCTTGCTTTGATGTGTCAATTGATTTTAAACATTGCGTCCAGTGTCTGAAAAAAAGCAAACACTGTTTACTTAAATACCACAACAATGTTTTACATCGTGTGGTTATATAGAAAGTGTGTGGTCTTACATAGTGTTGGAGCATCTGTCATTTGATTTAAGCGGATCACACCACGTTGAACTTATTTGTTATGAAATTGCAGTTCTATTAATGTTGTATTACTCTTCGAAATATGGTCATGAATGAAACAGAAAATACAGTCAGTAGATGCTTCGAGAACATAGGGAGAGGTGTCTATTTCAAAATCAATAAGTGATACAGAAATTATGTCAACGTAATATCGACATCTAAGTTAGTCATTTATATCAATAACTGACAAATTCTTCAAAAGTACGTCCTATATCCTGCTGTTGTTAAATTACCCATTCATAAAAAGGCGATAAAAAGATCTTTTTTCATTTTTTTTTTCTTCAAATTAAGCAGTATAATCATGCAAATATAAATGTATAAACGGTAAGTGACATAATGTCAAGTGTCAACATGTACATTTTACTACAAATATACAGCGTGGGGTACATGAGGTATACATTAGTTATAATAGAAACTATATTGGTTTCTAATCTCAAAAGCTTTATGTACGAACATAGCTAAATTCTTGTTGATACCAATTTTATCAGATTTCATTAATTCAGTAAATTTCGGTATATTCGGTCTTGACCAATAATTTTTTTTAATATACATTTTCTCAGATCCTTGTAAAGTGGACATTCTTGTAACAAAATGGAAGATAGACAAGTTTGGACACTCACCTGCATGTAAACTACTAATAACAATCGGAACGATATACGCAATTAAAAACATCGTTAATATCAATTGAGCCATTAATTTTACAGAAACAATTAACAGATTGTTTATAAAGTTCTAATTGTGATATGTTTATTCTTAAACTACAGCTGAATCTTATAGATGACTACATTCTGCCGTGATAACTTTATAATAATATTTTGTTTTTGTTACCTCATTTTTTTTTACTTTGCAATAGACATTGACATGCGTTACGTGTAATATTTCGGTGCATTACAGCTTTTATTTATTAAAATGGATTTCTTTTCTGTTTTGGTGATTGTAATTTCTATTTGCAATGAGTGCATTGCTTATTCGGAAGGAGTGAACAAAGTTTCTAAACACAGTGAAAAGTTAAGAAAGTTGGAGGCCTTACTCAACGCCAGGAATAAAACACAGAAGTATAAAGAAGGCTCTCAGACGCACCATGCTTGTTCACGTGAGAACACCATGAGTCAAGGATCCGCGTGTAAGGTATCAATTTAGTTTTTCATATACATATAAACAAGAAGTAACATACCAATTTGTTAATGGTCAACTATTTTAACTGATTTTCCCGATGTTTAAGATGTTCACGTTTGAGATGCTCGGCCTAAAATTGAGATTAAAGGTCCAATACTAAGCCCCTATAGTTTTTCACATTGTATCTAATAATTGGCTAAAGCTTGTTATTTTATTTAGACTTTGGCAAAAATGAAGGGCCGCTTTTGCATCGTTTTAATTTTCTACATACTTCTTGTAAACTATTTTACTATTTATATTTGAGAAAACAGAGTTTTTCATCTTTTTATGATATATTTTAAGATATGCTTTGGCTTTTGAAAATTTTAAAACTTCTTTTTCTTTTAACATACATTTGCATGTAGTAGGAATAAGTTTGATCTGTATAAATCTGTTAAACATTACCCTTCTCCGCCATTATAGAAAGTAGAAAGCCAACAATCCACTCGTAACTGATATTTTAATATTCGCTGTATCAGGACTAAGCTGCTGCACTTTATATTGTTGTATCTGTTTGTCTTTCTGTCACCTGTAAAATGATCAACTTACAGCTCTTAGTGCTAATTAAAATGTTATGTAAATAACCTTCTGAGTATGATTGTGGGCTATCTTATATTCATTTATGAGTATCAAGGGTACAATTTGATACTGAATTACTTGATAAGTTGATATTTCAAATGCCAGATAAACATAATGGTTCTCGAAGTTGGCAATAAAAGCCATTGATAGCCATTTAAGAATAATAAATGCTGCTGTAATTACCATACACTGTTAATTAGAAGACTTAATTTTTGTTTCAAGGTCGATTTATATTCTAATTCAACCTCAATTCCTTTATAGATGGTTTCTCTTCGACTAGACGACAACGAAGAAGTCAACGAATGTCAAAAGAATTCAGGGACGAACAGAGAAAAACGGTCAGCAGATGATTTTAATGTGACAGACTCGTTTTGGTCAACGCAGTGGCATCTGGTATATCATCAATATTGAATCATACGTTGTTCACACGCGTGAACTATTCAGTTCAGATACCTTGTATAATACATTTACTACGCATCACGCGTCTAGTGTTAAAAGTATCGGCCAGTACGTAATATGTTGTCATTCAATACAACCCATAGTATTCAGTTATCTCATTCGATACGGGTACAACGTGATCTAATGTTATCCTTACATCAAAGTGAAGCACTCATGTCAAACCAGTTTTGTCTTTGTACATTGCACTGTTTTTAGCATTTGCTGTAATCGTTATATTATTTCGTAAATAATTGAAAATCGGCGTTGTCACTGAGTGAGTTTAGTGGACCTTAAATTAGTGATTGTCTCTGTATGACCTTAAATTAGTGATTGTCTCTTTATGACCTTAAATTAGTGATTGTCTCTGTGCGACATTAATTTAGTGATTGTTTCTGTATGACCTTAAGTTAGTGATTGTCTCTGTATGACCTTGAATTTTGGTGTTTGTCTCTATGCGACTTTACATTTAATGCTTGTGTTTGTGTGATCTTACATATGGTGACTGCCTCTTTGCGACCTTAAGTTTGGCGCTTGCCTCTGTGTGTCGTAGAAATCGGTACTTGACTTTGTATGACCATAACTTTGGTGTCTTTTTATGATTTTGATTATGATTTCCTTACAACTACTAATGTATCTAATTCAGTGACTTGCACAATAAAATACATAAACACCTCACAAATGTAATATACTATCATATATTAGAACATTTACACGTGTCTTTCAGCACCCTGATAGGATGCCATCACTTGGTGTATACGAGGCATGGGAGAGGGGCTATACTGGGAAGGGTATTGTAGTAGGTTTAGTCGATGAAGGGGTGGATATTTCTCACTACGATATTATCGATAACTACGTAAGTTATAAAGTTCAATCTTATATTTTATGGATTGTTCAGTTATATTTCTGCAGTAGTCCAAAGTATTGATATGATTGCAATCTGTTAATGAAGGTTACTATCAATCGTAAGTGATATCATTCCAAAAGCTTCAAAGGGTTATGTACTAATCGAAACTTCAAAGCACCACCTGTCTTTTTCCTTCTTTATTAAACTATCAACCCTTCCAATATCTGTCAGCTTATTTTTAGCTGTCGATGTAAGACAGATATTATGTATTGCATTTATGAAGCTACTGGTTAGATACATCCAATACTTGCAGGCCAAATATGATTGTGTACCGGATGGCACTAGTAATGTTTTAAGGAACATTTAGCGATCGCATTATAGAATATGTAACAATGATTTTATTATAAAATAAGTCTGTAAAAATCAAAGTAATTTATTTATGAAATCAAGCGCTTATACTAAAAATAGAAGAGCTATGAAGGATTTCCACGAACCTCTGGAGCACCCCATGCATATGGTGAAATGAAACAGCACGTAAAATATTACATTTGTATATTAAGTTATTATTGTGTTACTTGAACAGGACGCTTCTCTGAGCTACGACTTTGTTGATGACAAGGAGGGAGGGTCTTATGTGTATTCGTATGAAACGTAAGTTTTTTAATGTCATTTTTAACCGAATGTTTCATTTAAAGCCTTAACATCGAAACTTATCTCTAGATCTGTTGAAATATTTGATTTGACTACACTAACATTTCTTTTCTTATACAAAGAACAATCAAAATGTTGGTGGTTTCCTTCATCCTGATCGTTGCTATCAACTGGTTCAGCTATGAAAAGATAAGTACGATAGGTCAGTAGGGGACATTGTAGCTCTGTGTCATATACGATATTTGCTTCTTTGTAACAGAAATAAGGAAATATTGCCAAAAGTCTTAATTTTCATGTGTTGAAAGTTTATTATCTATTTTAAGTGCTTCTATAGACAGGGAAACCATAATTTATTAAATAGGTTCTCTGATACCAGTTTCTTTAATATCTTGTCAAGTACTTTATGTTTAATTTTGAAACAGCTTGCTTTGACTGCTTTTTGGGGATTATACGTTGTTCATATTTTTCATTTGACTTTCTCTTTATCTGAATACCACAGTCATGGAACGCGTTCAGCAGGTATAATAGCGGCTTCAAAGAATAACCAGTGCATTATTGGAATAGCATACGAGGCTACAATTGCATGTACGTAGTTTTTCATTTCTGGCTGAAACATTAAAAACGAAGAACAAATCAAGATGGAGCAGTGGTGTAGAGGTTAAGGTGTCTGCCGCTCATACCGGAGGCTGCGGGTTCGAGCCCCACCAAGGTCACAACCGTACCTCCTAATATGACACCAGTACTGTTTTTCCAGGAAGCGGACTCGAGAGTGACTCTATAAGCTTCAAGCTTTCTTCACAATCGAGCTAAAATAAATTAGTATAAACTAAGAACAAATCAGATTTTAGAAATGACGATTCATTGCGTTAAATGCCAGTTAAACAAATTTGTTCCAGTGGCGTGCAAAACAGCAAATATATTGAGAGTCTTCTATAGCTCAGGGGTTAATGCACTTGACGCAAGAGCGGAAGGCCGTTGGTCCGAACCCCGCCGGAAGCTGGACTCTCCACTTCATTTCATTTCATCTCTCATCTATCACTTGTCATATCTCATTATCCTTCGACAAAAACTGCCGAATTTTAAAGTTTATAACTTATAAGTACCGAGTACATCTGTGCTAACTTGTGACAAAGTCCGAAAGTAGGAACGCTGGTAAACGGAAATTCTAAGGGCATAGACTGGCGTGTCCGGAGTATACAGTGACATAGTAGCTGAGTAATAGCCCAGTAATAGCTAGATAAATTGTGAAAGAGTACCGTAGAGTACCATGGGAAAAATCTATCCCATGACAATAAGGTGAAAAGCAGGTGAAATGTGAAACTCACAGTAGAAATAGAAAATATACAGTAATGTTCGACGAAGAGTACGTAAGAACGGATAGCCGATGACTAGGGCGGGCGGAGGTTGTAGATAGGGGAATGGAAAAGTGAGAGGGCGGTGAAAGGAGATAAGGCAGACCAAAAAAAAAAACATATTGTGTTTAAGCCTGGAGAGAAAGTACAGCAGCAGTAAATTTTAATGTAAAATGCATTATAAACCCAGTCTACTGAACTGTTAGGTTTGTGATTTTGCGGCTTATCTTTTTGTCTGAGGTACTATTGTATAATTTCAATTCTCCTTTGCTATTATAACACTTAAATATTAACATTAATCAATGGTACAGAGACACTGTTACAAGTATTTCAAGATCTAAACATTTCGATTTCGATATCATAATGGCTCGATACTTCAAATACACCCAACCTTTTATAAATGCAAATTATTTCATAAAATCTGTCCAAAACTCTATCATAGGTACATACACTTTATGTTGTTGGAGATATGGGGGAGTCACAAAATTTTAAATTGCTGTTAATAATATCTGTTATATTGTAGCGTTTCGAGCTTCAACCCTTACAGACGGATTTACAGATACAAGAATAGCCAAGGTCTTCACTCACAATTATGATGCAGTTGATATATATAACAATGTGTATGGACAAGGGTCAGGGCATGGAGGCGGATTTTATGACTCTGATGCAATACTTAGATCGGCAATTATACAAGGAATCACAAAGGTAATGAAATGTAATTAGAAAACGTTTCAGAAACATTAGAAATGTCTCTGATTACTGGTACTTTTATGTCACAATAGGAGAAATAAGGAATGGTTATTTTCCTATGAATACAAAAAAGGAAAACAAGGAAACATAAAACATTTCAATACGTTTTGTCGAACAAACTTTGTATGTATGTTTAGTTGCATACTTTGTTGATGTTATCGGAGGAATAGACACATTTTGAACTTGAAACAAATACATGATTAAGCCAGTGGCATCTTGTGTGTTCAAGTATCGCAGTAATATAACCAACCTGGTAACAGCTATAACTGTTCTTGCGATCTTTGTGTATGTAACTTCTGAATTCTGCAGGGACGCAATGGTAAAGGATCCATCTATGTTATGCCGGGAGGTAACGACGGAGAATACTTTGATGACTGTAATGCAAGTGAGCTTGTGAACAGTATGTATACAATCTCAGTAAATGCACTTGCACCTGAAGGCGGGCCGGCTAAGTACGCTGAAGAATGTACATGTATCATGACGGCTACGTATGGTGGCGAGAAGTACGATAACGGTACAAAGGTGTATCTGGTAAGTATTTCGTTACAATTATTCCTTGGTATCCTAGTTTAGCTGAGAGCAAAATGCTCATTGTTAGGATTTGTGACCGTCCGTCGTCAACTATTACTTCAAACGGCATCTCCTCTGAGGTCATTGCATCATTTTCAACCACACGAATGTTTCTTGGATGGTGCTTCTCTAGTATGAACTGGATATATAACAAAGTTTTGGGCGACGTCTGCTCATTAAAGACAATTGAACAGGAATATGAGTTATTTGGCCACAGGGGGCCAGACAGACCTGTGTATTCACAGAAGGGGTCTTAGCCAGTGATAGATTGGCTTCATTTTTTCATAATCTGCTACTGTATAGCTCCTTTTACCAGAGGTAAAAGTTGATAAATGATGCTGTACATGATTAAAAGAATCAAGAACGTCGTATTTGAAAACAAAAAGAACATCTTCATATTATTTTATATCTTTCTTAAACAAAACATTTAATTTTGATAAAAACATTTAACTTTCACATAATACTCTAAAGTGAAAATTAGTTTTCTACAAATAAAATGTGTTGGAAATGTATCAAACCTTGCTAAATATGCCTAAGAAATCGCATGTAAAATATTGAAGTAAATGCTTTTTGGTGATAAAAACAAGATTTTCACTGTTGGATAATACACTAATTTCTTAAAACATTTCAACATGAAATACTAGTAAGCAAGAAACCAATTATCTCTACATGCCAATAAAATATATGGTCTGTTTATTGGACCAAATGCCCAGTCTAAAGACACATAACCAGACAGTGTCTTATCTGATTAGGGGTCCTTAAACAATTCAGGGATTATACTTCCTGTAGTTTGGGGAGGGGGTCACTTAATTGTCTTTAACGAGTTGGCTAATATCAACAAACTTAAGGGCAGTGCTCCATAAATTGCCCACATCTAAACCGCTCCTTTTCGCTGCAAATAATGACAACCAGAGTTAGAATAGCAACAGTGGACAATAAGCGGTGAATCAGAACTATTTGAATTAGTTCCCTTTATTAAATATTCTTTTACGGGTATAACTAATTAAGTACTGAAGGACATTTATTCAAATTGCTTTCACCATATAGGTTATCTAACGAATTGCTGTGCTGAAGATTGCTCCATTCTTTTTTATAATAACTTTTTATCATTATTATCATCTGAAGTCATGCTGGTCCGGACATACTCGAAATTTGCTTTTATAAGTGAATGACTTGACAGTTCACATAGTGATACAAGACATTGATGTGCACTGGTTTGCTCTATTTTGCCATTTATATTGATCCTTTCCCTTTGTCATCTGAAATTATTCTTGTCTAAAGAAAATGAATAGAAATCTGTTCAATGGGTTGACTTGATATTTCATACAGTCGTAAATGACATTTAGTAGAAGTGCATAGTCATAGAACCATAGCTCTACATTTCAGTATCTATGCACCACGAAATTAGGGGCCATATAGTCGTCAAGTCGCCGCTTTATCTGCCCATGCCACGCATAGAAAGGATTTAGTTCATACTTCACAATGCGCTGAAGTAAATAAAGAACAATGATTCTACTTTTTAACGCAGTACCGATGTAACGTCGTTTCGATCGTTATGTCGTTTAATTTTGCGACTATTAAATAACGTATATATATAGCCGCAAAAATTGAACGGCGTTTTAATTATCTCATTTAAACACAATATGCGTAAGAGAACTATTTGTGATTTTGACATTTGCGACCGTATATACGGTTTTAATTGTCGCAAACAGTTTTAACAGCACCGGCTAACGCCGTCACCA
The DNA here is from genome assembly GCA_022818135.1 of Saxidomus purpurata. Lineage (NCBI taxonomy): Eukaryota > Metazoa > Mollusca > Bivalvia > Venerida > Veneridae > Saxidomus > Saxidomus purpurata. Next base: position 34,249,299 of record JAFMSR010000006.1, on the reverse strand, counting down.
TTAATATTATTTGCGACCATTAAAAAGCGTATATACAGTCGCAAATATCAAATTTACAAAACAGTTAACCCTATAGTGTTACTATTTTTATCTTCTGAAATTATGTTTGTCTAGGACATAATTTCAAAACCGTGAAACAGATTTACTTAATATAACCCATAGTGATTCAGGATACATGTATTATGAGAAAGTGCAGTATTTAGAACCATAACTTTACAGCACCTTATCTTTTAATTATCTTTCTTTAAATTATGACATTATTTATTCTATTTACGCGATATATTTTTAAGTATACAACATTTAGAGAACGTGTTATTGAGTCTAATAATCAGTCAATTCTATATTTCTTTTTCTTTTGTTTACAGTCAACGACAAATATAAACAACACGTGCATTGTAAACCACGGGGGAACCTCTCCTGCGACGTCATCGGCGTCAGGTATACTTGCCCTAACGTTACAGGCTAAGTAAGTTATAATTACGTTATGTACCACATATGTGCCTAAAACAAGATAGGTCTGTTTTTAGCTCAAGAAGTGCTGGTGATCGTTTTATGTTTGACGTCTGTCTGTCTTTCTGTCTGACTGTAAGCTTGTATATGCAATTGATGCTACGTTTCCCTTGGATTTTCATGAAACTTAGTGCGAATAAGTGGCTTTATGAACTTCTGGTCAAATTTGAATATGGGTCATCTCGGATCAAGATCTAGGTCACCTGGTCAAATCATAGGAAAACCTTGTGTATGCAATAGAGGTTTCATTTTTCACTGCATCTTCATGAAGATTTGAATGAATTAGTGTCTTGATGAAATGTAGTTCGAGTTCGGCTATGGATTATTTCAGATAAAAACTCGATCACCAGGTCAAATCACAGGAAAACTTTGTTTATGCAAAAGAGTTTGCATTTTTACATTGGATATTTGTGAAAATGTGCCAGAATAAATGTGTTCATGAGATCTAAATCGAGTTCCAATATGAATCGTATCGGGTAAAACATTTGGTCACCAGGTCCTTGACCTTGACCTACTGATCTACTTTCTTGTTTTTTTAAGCCAAAGCAATAAAATTTGAACTATATAGATAGTTTTGCATGCACTTTTAACCTTGGCAGTTCTTCACCTACTGCCCTGCTTTCCTGTTTTTGAAGTTACAACAATCAAATTTGAACCATATATAGTTTTACATGCAAATTTCAACTTTGACCTTGGCCGACCTTGGCCTTTGGCAAAAGTATAGTTTTTCAAGAGATGAAATTTATACTATATTTGTGCAGTTTGACACACTATTTTCCAAAATTTCTATGACACTTTGACCTAGCATGTTGTTTTAAAGAACAATGATACTTAGGTGAGCGATAAAGGGACGTCTTGGTACTCTTCTTATTGGTTTGATATTAGTTAATGATATTAAAAACTTACACATTCTATTAAAGGTTATGTATAAACTCTTATGGACACTACAATTTAGAAACGTATCTTAAGTTGTCAATATAGTTTCAAGATACAGGTGTTAGAACATTTTAATTAAATATACAAGCTGAGATGAAAAGCACGTACTGTTGATTCACCATTTGATATTGTTCAGTCCTGATCTCACTTGGCGGGATGTACAACATCTTATAGCGGAAACCTCAACTTCAAGCGGCATTCCAGGTGTTAACTTCTACGTGAACGGGGCCGGCAAAAATGGTTTGTAAATAAAGTTTCTATTCATGTCGTTGCATCTTACGCAAAAGGCAATACGTTGTTATGATGTTATCTGTCTGTATAGGTTTTATGTTTATACTACAGGAGTAAGCAAAATTACTTCAATGGAGTGTAAACTAACAGCAGCAATAAGTTCGTTTATTACTATGATATAGACCTATAATCGGCTTACAGTTTGTCCCAAATACAGATAACTTTTGTATTGAGATTTACAGAAACTTAGGATGGAGTTTATCATGTCACAGTCTAACTTATTGGCAAAATAAGTGATCCTATAGGTGGAATATTGCAGATACGGAGTAATATGGAGCCCCAAATATTAATAAAATATTAGCATTTAATTGGATCGGAAAATAGAGCAAACTGTGAGTAGCGTTATAACTACTAGTTTTATTTATATTTAACAATTTGACCGATATCATTTC